>PVLD010028065.1:0-19916 GCA_004027595.1 Dinomys branickii
TCTACAATTCGAAGATATCAATGGATAAAGCAACAACTACTGTTGAGACCATATCACCTTGTCTATAGATTAGTTGTGATTGTACTATTTTCTATGATAATGGGTGTCTGTTTGTCAATATGTTTTTGTACTTTTATGTTTCTAAAATAAAAAAAAATAAAAAATAAAAAAAAAAAAGATACAAGTGAAAGTTAAATTCTACCAGTGTACAATGGCACAGAGCAGACATTCCCATTCCAGAAGGGAGAAATAGGGAAATACTAAGAAACTGGACCAATGCAAGGCTGAAACTTACCAGAGCAAACATTAAGTCCTATAGCTCCATCCCTGGCATACATAGCACATAGTAGTAAAATGTGAGCTCCAGAGAGCTTGAGAAGCCCCACCTCATGTCTTTCCTGGTTGCAGCCCATGCAGTTCCTTTCTTAGGCTAGCTCCACTCAATGCCTATGGCTTTCCTGAGCAGATGGTTCATGGTCCTAGGATCTCCAAATTTCTGGGGTTACAGCACATTTGACTTTATTCCAACAACTTTATGCATTTGCTTCTCAAGGGTACTTTTCCTGGCCTCCTAGGCCTCTTTTGAAATCTGGGTGGAAGCCTCCATGACCCTACAGCTCTTGTATTCTGCATGCCTGAAAAAGTACCATCACATGGACAATTCCAAAGTCTGCTACTAGCTCAAGAAACAGCCAGACCCCATGGAAGCACAGTTGCAGCAACCTCTGAGTACCTGGACAGCTGAACTTATGGCATATTCCCCTAGACACCCCTGAGTGATCTGGTCAACCGCAGGTTCTCTTCTTAAAAGAAATTTATATTTTTATCCTCTTGAGCTTGTGATGGTAAGGGCTGGCTAATTCCAGAGTTTCCTCAAGCTATAGTTGTGATTGTACTATTGCAAAATATTTAGCTTCTTCTAGTGGTGCTAATTTGTTTACCAACCACACTTTCTATGGCCCCAGCTTTGCATGTGCTTCCTTTTTGAACAAACCAAAACTTTTTTTAGTCTGTGGGCTTTTCTGTTTGGTTCTGATTCTGATTGTAGAGCTTTTGGAAGTAGCCAGCAGTAGTATTCATGTTGCTACCTGAACATTGGGCTACATTGAAATTTCCTCTGCCAGATTAATTAGCTGTCACCTTTATATGCAAGTGCATGCAGAGCCTTACATTATGGGAAAAATAAAGACACATTTTTTTTACCAAAATGTGACACAATTGACCTTCTGTCAAATTCCAAATAGAGTCTTCATTCTTCTATGTCATAAAGTTAAAATGCTTTGTAAGTCAAACATACGCAATGCAACTTTAAATCCATGTGTGGCAGTTAAGCTTAATTGTGTCAATTTGGCTTGGGAACTGCCTAAGGCAGGGATGGTGAGCATTTTAGTGACTGAATGCCCAAACTCCTACCCAAAACTCATTTATGGCAAAGTTCCAACCCCGCAATTAAACCTAAATACTAAGGTTTTAGTTTAGAAAAAAGAAAACTCAACCTTTAAAAGAAAAACACAATAATAGAGTTTTCAATGATGCAAAAATCATTCTGTTTACCACCACTGGCCTAAGAGATTAGTAAAGCACATTTTGGGTGTGTCTGGGTGAGCCATGGAGGTGTGGCCTTCGAGTCTAGTCGCTCATCCCTTCCTCTCTGGCACAGTTGTTCTGGTCTGCTTCTCGACTGCTATGAATGGGGCAGCGCTGTGGCACTGTGCCCTTTCATCATGATGTTCCCATCTTGGAGCAAGCTGACCATGGACTGAGTCCCCTGACACTGACAGCCAAAGTGCACCCTTCTCCTGCAAGTCGTGAGAATCCTGTATTTTGTTGTAGGTAAATATGGCTGAATTTAATCTGGGAAATTTTCTACTAAAACAGTGCAAAAAGTGTTTAAGAGCTTGATCAAGTACAAAGAGCACTGCAGTGGGACTCGGAGACCGGGTCTGCCCCTGGCTCTGTCACCACCATTTGACATTTCTGTGCCCCCAACTTTCTCAACCAAGAATTTGAGCTGTTGTTAGATATCCCATCTAACTCTATTTCCACGAATCTTTGAAAAAACCCCAAGAAAATCTTTTCTCTAGAAACTAAAGCAGGTGTAATGTGTACAACTATATTATTGTGAGATCTATTTTACTGAAAACTGAAATGAGTGTAATTTGTCCACTTTTGCGGGAGCACAAAAATAGTGACAATCTCCCACATGTTATTCTCTTTACCTTTCATGCTGTAAATGAAGAGGAGAATATATTCCTACCACATACTGCTCATCAGCAGGTTTTTATATATGTAGAACTTCAAGGACTTAACATCAGATGTTAGCTGTCAAACACTTAAAAATCTTTCAGTATTTATGAAATTACTGAGACTAACAGTTGACCCAGGCCTGTTCTTCAGTTCTCAAATGCTTTTACCATTACTATTTTTATATCAGATTTAAATTAGCAATGTAAGTAATATGTTCTAATCTTTATTTTATATGGTAAAAATGGAAAGGTAAATAAGGTTCACTTAGTAAAGCCATCACTCTACAGTGTAAGCCTAGACTTTGACTCACTGTTCTCAACCATGACAGATGGGCATGGTGGAGGAAACCTGCTCAGTCCATGGCAGCCAGAAAGCAGAATAAGATCAAGAGCCAGAGCGAGAGCTGGACCCTTCAGAGAGGGAAGGAAAAGGGAAAAAGAGAATCAAGGTTTGACAAACCTCTGCCTAAAGGGCCATATTTGCTTTTCCTTCCTTCCCTCCCTGCCATGTGTTTTTAAATAGTTTTGAGATTTTTAAAAATTATTGAAAAAAATCAAAGGAAAAATATTTTGTGATGTGAACATTATGTGAAATTCACATCTGAATATTCATAGACACATTCACTATTTATAATAGAGTCTGCCCGTATGTGTAAGGCTGCTTTCTCAAGGCAGTGGACAAGTGGTGTAGTTGTGATACAGAACATATGATTCCAAAAGCCTAAAGTATTTGCTCTCTGCCCCTTTACAGAAAACAAATGCTGGTCTTTGGTCAAGACTCATGGGTAACTTATTTTACATATACTCGCACATAGAACCATTTTGTAAGGAAACTACAGATCTTCTCTCACACTACTATATAATATCCTTTGTGGGTTGGTTGCTCATTTTTATTCATTATTCCCATTATTTTTACATTCATTCACTCCACAAGCCTTATGCTGCGCATACCTAGGAACAAATTAATAGGAAACTTTATTAATGACCTTGAATTAACATATATGTTATTTATAATTATAATTGACTATAACTAGGTAGCAGTGGGAAGTGCCATCATACAGTTATGACTGGATAGAAAGCAGAAAGGAACAGGAAGGAAGGCTCCTTGGCTTAGCTGAGGGGTTTGGGAAAGTTTCCTAGTAAAGAAGACACTTGAACTGAGATCAAGAAGAAGAAAAAAGTGGGGGAAGGGGAGACATCTTTTTCATGTTAAAGCAGTAGCTTCCAAGACCTGTATCAGTCAGGGTTCAGTGAAGAAAAGAAAAACCAATATAGTTATCTGCTATGGTTTATATGTAGACATCCCCCCAAAGCCCCTCATGCAATCATAGGAAGGGCTCTTGGAAAGTGACTGGACTATGAGGTGTTACATCTGATTTGTGTTAGAAGATGGGATGTGGTCAGAAGAGGTAGGTGAGTGGGGGTTTGACCTAGAGCGTACATTCATTTTACCAGCTCTTTCCTTCCCTCTCTCTGCTTCTTGTCTCCTATGAAGTGAGAAATTTCCTTCCACAGACTCTCCTACCATGCTCCTACCTGGAGCTGACCAACCATGCAAGGTCTAAAATTTCTAAAACATGAGCCAAAATAAATAAACATCTCCTTTAAGTTACAGGTGTCAGGTATTTTGTGTGGGGTAGAGAAAATGGCTAAAATAGATTTTGGTATCAGAGAAGTGAGAGCATTGCTGTAACACTACCTGAACATGTGGTTCAAAAGCCTTTGGAAGTGATGTGAAGGAGGTTGGAAAGGTCTGGAGATGCTGCTAGAGAAGCCCTAGAATGCTATAAGCTGAGCTTGGTGGGAAATTCTGGACAGAGTTTGGAAGATCAGAATACTAATAAAAAGGCAGACAATAAAGACCAGGCTGGGGATATTTCAGTTGAAAACAAATACAGTTGGGCTTGAGATTGTGTGTTATGTTCTAGAATAAAATCTGTAGACAGTTTGCTTATATTTTGAGAGCTTGTAGGAAACTAAGATTATGGGAAGTGGACTAATTAATCTGGTATTGGAAATTTTAAAGCAGCTCAGTGTTGGGGCTATAGCATGGATACTGTTGGGGCTTTTAGCCAAGTTTATACTGAAAGTCAAGAACAAAAATAGCCATTTAAAATTTTTCAGTTTTGTCAGAAAGACTTGGCCTGCAGAGATGGGACAGAGGAAAATTTGGTTGCTGAAAAGATTAGCATATATATCCCTCAGTAGATGAACAGATGAAGAAAATGTGGCATTTATATACAAGAGAGTATTCCTCTGGTGTAAATAAGGCTAAACTTCAGTCATTTATAGGGAAAAGGGTGCACTTTGAAGTCATAATGTTAAGTGAAATAAATCAGACACATAAAGCTTGCATATCTCATGGTTTCTCTTATATATGAGAACAGAACATATACATACATTAAAGAAAAAATAAATGATAGTTAATAAGAAACGGAGATACATCTTGTGCCAATGAAAAGGGGACCAAGAAATGGAGGGAGAGGAGAAGAAGGAGAAGAGAAGGTAAAAAGAATTTAAGATGTGTTATGTTTGTGTCAGTAATCAGCTAGAGTCCAGCTTTGCAGGTTCAAAATTGCAAAAGTAAAAGAGTGCTTTGTGAAGATAGCCCCAGGGCACTCCTTTCCAGAAAAACAGCCTAGGGAATTGTTTATCAGGATATGATTCACAGTGCTAAATCCTCCAGACATTTGGAGGCCTCTGGAGCTGTGGCCCAACTGAGACTGTCTACTGCAGGAACTGGCAGCAGACCTTGGCGTCATCCACATGATGCCGGTTTTCTAGTCATGGAGAATGCAAGAGCTGTGGCGTCAGGAAGACTTCTACTAAGGTTACACAGGAGGGCCTGGGAGGCTAGGCTGTAAGCCTTTGAGAGGGCAGTGCGTTAAGCCGAGAGAGCAGAGCAAAAAGTTCAGGGAAGACCCTAGAAAGTTAGAAAAGCCAAGAACATGAGACATCTGAGGAAAGCTGCAAAGTGTGAGCAAAGGCAGCCCAAGAGAGAACCAGTGAGGACTACACCCAGGAGCAACGCCTTAGGGGCAGGGCTACACAAGCTCTTTGGAGGCATATCTCACCACAGCTTGCTGTAGGCGTTGGACGAGGTATTACAGGATTCGGTGCTTGCCCTGGCGAGTTTCAGTCTCACTTTGATCCCATTCCTTTCTATCCCCCTCTTATACCCTTTCAGAGGGAGAATGTTTATCCTCTGCCATTGTAGGTTGGAAATGTGTAACTGTCTTTTTGATTGTTACAGAGCTCACAGTGAAGAATCTGCTTAGAGTTTCAGAGGAGATTTTATGCTTGGACTTCTCAGCAACTCTGTAACTGTTAGGACCTTGCAGTTTCTTAGAGGTGGACTAGATGTATTTTGCATGGAGAGAAGTGGATGAGTCTTTTGAGACCCCTGAGCAGAGCACTATGGTTTGGTCCCCTCCTCATAAGACTTGTGTGGTCATAGGCAGGGATTTTGGAAGGACTATGGGAATATGGGACATTATAGCTGACTTGAGATAGGACAAAGAGTCTAGTCACAAGAGGTGGGTCATTAGGGGCATGACCTAGAGGGTATATCTCTCTTACTGGCTATTCCCTTCACTCACTCTGCTTCCTGTATGCCACAAAGTGACAATTATCCATCACCAGATGCACCATGCCACATCTGCCTGAAGCTGAAACTTCTAAAGTATGAGCCAAAATAAACCTCTCCTCTGTTGACTTGTGGATGTTGGTATTTTGTCCTAGTGACATAGAAAGCAACAAAGACGTCATCTTAAGAGGAAAGGATTTAGGTAAAAATCGAGGGTAACCATTCCAAGTTCTACACACACACACACACACACACACACACACACAGAGTAAGAAATGGAAGGCAGCTATGCTCACCACTATACCACCAATGCACATTCACAGTAAGAAATGGAACAAAATGGGTATAGTACTGACTTAGGACAGGCTAATAACCCCAAATCTCAGGGGCTTACTTTATTACAGTCCAGTAGATCAATATTTATGCATATGTTGGGCTGGGGGAATAATTCTCTTCTAGGTGAATACTCAGAGATCCAGTCTTTTCCCATTCATTGCTCCTACCACTTTCTAGGGTCACTGATTTCTCTATACTCATCTAAACTGAAATTTGAGCACTGAATTGAAAATAGGAGGATTTTACCGGCTAAGATGGTAAGAGGTGTTCACCACACATTGGGCACACATTCATTGGTTAGAACTCAGTGAGAGGGCATGCCAAACTGAACTGAAAGGTAATCTAGGTGAGTGTCCAAGAAAAAGAAGACATGACTTTTAAGAGCATCTAGTCCATTTCTACCATAAATTAATTAAGT
This sequence comes from Dinomys branickii, assembly GCA_004027595.1. NCBI lineage: Eukaryota > Metazoa > Chordata > Mammalia > Rodentia > Dinomyidae > Dinomys > Dinomys branickii. Next base: position 6,587 of record PVLD010028065.1, read on the forward strand.
TAAATTATAAGACTGAATTTACAGAACCTGGAAACAGGATTGCTAGGAGTTTATTTAGACAGTGTCTAAATATGATTGTTGTAACAGAGAAATGTGAACCATTTGATAATATTACTCAAGAAATTTTCTGCTCATATAGTGTGGGACTTAAGGAGAAATGGGAAAGAGCAATATATTTACCAAGTCTCTAGGCAGGTGAACCCAGGTGAACCAGATATAAAGGGATTATCACTACTCCAGTTTGGTACGGTCCGTGGCTTGGGAAACTCTAACTGTGCTTTCGCGAACTAATTTTTAAGGGGCTCCCATTTGCCAGGCACTGTTTCAGGTGTTGGAATGGGAATAGCTGATCCTCTCTGCAAAGCAGGGACAGCCTACTGAAGAGCTGGATCCACCATATCCTCTGGATTGAAGGCCTAAGTGTTAGAATTACCCTGCTCCATTCATTTTGCTTTGATTTACTATTAACCAAATGCCTTCTAATTTTTTCCTGACAGTCTCTGATGTCAGAGAGAAAGTACACTGATCTCAACACAAGTCCTCTAACCCCTGTGATTCCAGCAACTTCCTTCTCTTTGCTTTCTTCCTCCTGCTCCTTTGTGTTCTCACCATGGGCCTCCCCATCATTCACCACACTGTATGCTAGGTATTTGACATGTTTCTTTTAACCCTTAATACAAGTATACTTTACACATATAGAGACCTTGTCTCAAGAGAGATTCAGTATTTTCCCTTAGAGTATGTGGTAATGAACCTGATTCAGAACCCAGTTCTGCTGACTTTGTAGCACAAGTTTATCCTATCACTACAATAGAGTAACTCTGCATCTGGGTTTATATATATATATATATATATATATATATATATATATATCCATCCATCCATCAATCCCTTGGGAATTTGACACCATGAATTACTTCTTTGAATTGACAAAATCTGGGTACATTATGAAAATCAAGTTCCCGATCATACAATTGTCAGGAACTAGTACTGAGCTGAGGGTATTTCTCGAAGAGTTTTTGACCTTATGAGGTCTTCACTAGGGTAACTGGTTGATTATCTGTTTCTGATGTCCCTGTGTCCCAAGCTTTACTTTCAGGATTTGTGATCTAGTAATTTCATAAGATGATCAGTTTACTAAAGAGAACTGTTAATACATTTATATTTTCATGATGCAAAAGAACACTATCATACAGAAAATTAAAAAAATCCAAAGATATAAAATGTATTGAAATGACCAGATAATGATGGTATTTCATTCCTTCAACAAAACCCATACTGTGTATTCACAGTTACTGAACAAAAGGGTAATCAGAAAAATATATATTTGAGTTAAGATGTAGTGATAGGAATAAATAAAATAAATATGTTTTCTTCTTTTCCCTGAGTGGGAATTTAAAATTGCTTCAATTGCTTCTAAGTTAGTAGGTAGGAAAAGTGCTTCCATGGTTATAAAATCTGTAACAAATGTTTAACCAGAATGCAAGGGATGACAAGACGCAGAAGAATAGCTTTGTATGTCACAACAAACTCTACACACTTACGCCACTCCATGCTGACTTTTCTGCCCAGCGTAAGACCAAGAAAAGCATCTACTGCATCTTAAGCTTTCATGTTTGTTCACATCCTTATGTAAAACTAACCATTGCACAATGTGTCATCCTTTGGTTTCACAATATTTCTGACCCTTTTCATCTTTTGTTTTCATTTCTGTTGGTTCTTCTGGATTACATCACTGTCATGTTATGGAAAGAATAAAACTGTAGGTCAAAGTATGTCTTTACTGTGTCACTGTTTAAGTGCTAGGAGCTACACGTGAAGGAATAATGTGTTTTCTAAATACGGTCTATAAAAATGATGGCAGTTATTTATTTCTGTTCTATCAGGAAGTTCTATGATAGATGTGCAATTTGGTTAGCAGTAATGGGCTTCTGGTGAACTTACAAACGTTAATGCATACTATCCTAGTGCACTGCAGTAAAGCCAAGCTTTATCACAAGGCCACATGTGGTGACTATCCAGCTCAGTATCTGCATCCCTGGAGTGACCACTACAAAGCTGCGTAGAGGGGCTTGATAACTCCTCCAAGTACTTACAAGGGTTTTAACATTGCGACTGCAAATCTTACTCCAAGAAAGTGGAGGCACATTGCCTTGGAGTGAAGACTCCTGATTCTGCCTAGCTAGGCTCAACTCTGTGACTCTGAAGAATTCACTTCACCTTCTCAAGGTGCACGTGTTTATTCTGTAAGATGAAGGAGTTGAACTACATCTTCAAGATGCCTTCCAGATTTAAAATGTGTCAGTACTACTCCATCGCCAGCGAGTCTTGATTTTAAAAATTAATTAGAAAAATCATCTGTGAGGTAATATTTAGAAAATAACTGCAATCTGTGTGATTGCGTACTCATACTAGAGATGAACATCCTTAGTAAAAACAATGGCATTTCTTTCTGTCTGGCAAACCCATTTAAACCTGGGTCCACAGTAGTGTTCCTTCAGATCGGTAGCAAATTCAGCCTGTGGTTATTGGAATTACTCATCTGAGAGCAAATTCATGCAAAATTTCCAGATTCTTTTAAAATCATAAAGCTCCTGGGGAATTATTTTGGTTACCCTAGAGCCACCCCAGTTTCCCTTGGGACCTGTGTCAGCCCATGAACAGGTTTCTCAGGGGTTCCATGATTGGCTACTACCACTTAGGCAAGGCAAACTGAGGTGAGGCTGGTGATGTCTGGGCCTGGGACTCAGCCCCGTAGTGTACCCCAATCCAGGCCACATACCCCAAAGTTCTGTTCCTCCCCTATCTAACTTCTCCATAGGCTAGAGGACAGTCCCATTTCCCCCCTTTCACCTTTTCAGTGATTTTTTTCTCCTGTCCTTCTCTGCAGTACTTTGCACTAACTTTTTGGTGAATTTAAGTTTTTATCCAAATTGAGAAGAGAATTTGCTTCATGTAGCTTATTTTTTTTTAATTAACCAAGTTTATTGGTACATTTTACATATTCATGACAGTAACATTCATCATAGGGAATTTGCACCTGCACATGACATAGCTTTATTCCTCTTTATTCCCATTCCCCGCCCCTTCTTTCAACCTCTCTCCCCTTCCTTATTTACAAAAGCTTTGTTTCTGTTCTTCCTTCTTTTCTCCTTTTTCCCTTGTCCGTCCTTTCCCCTCCTACCCGCCCTAGTTTCCCTTCCCACTTCAGCATTTTCTTTCTGTTTCACAACATCTATTATACATTTTTGTCCTTGTTTTCATTTTCAGTTTCTTACAGCCGAGAAAGAATGCAATATTTGCACGTGTCCAGTTTATTTCACTTAAGAGTATTGTCTCAAAGTGCATTCATTTACCTAGAAATGTCTCAAGTTTACCCTTCATATCTGAGTAGTATTCCATTGTATTTTTAAAAAAAAATCTTTTTTATCCACTCATCAGTTGATGGGCATTTGGGCTGTTTCCAAGATTGAGCTATTATGGACTGTGCAGTTGTAAACATGGGTGCGCATATATTACCATATATGATACTTTTAATTATTTCCAGAAGATGCCATGAAGGGTAATAGCTGGGTCAAATGGAACCTCTAGTTTTAGATTTTTGAGGAATCTCCGCACTGATTTCCACAGTGGTTGCTCCAGTCTACACTTTATTGGCCATCAAAGTATTTCTGGAAAAAGAAGTAATTAAAAATATAAGCATGTTGAACAATGAAAACATCTACATTCGTTTTTTATTGTATTTTAAAATTTCTAAAAACTTTGTTAGTACACGTGTGGCATACATAGAGATTATACTCAGCACGGGGAGTTCGCATATGTATACAGCACATCCTAACTGTCTTCACTTCCTCCTTTCATCCCTTTGTCCCCTGTCCTATTACCTACCTTTTATTTTGTTCTTTATTTTTACTTTCAGTTTCTCATATAAGAGAAACTCTGCAATATTTAAATGTATGTGTCTGATTTTATTGTATTTTAAAAATAAAAGCTTTACTGAGATAAAAGTTCCATATCATACAATTAACTATTTAATGTACAAGTTTTTATGTGTAACAGTGAGTTTGGGTAAAGTTTTTAGTCACGTGATAGCTAAAGAAATTTATGAGTGTTTAAAACGAGACTTCTAAATGTCTTCAAAGGGTTAGAAGTCAATGGTGGCACTTTTGCTATACAAAATTTTAATAAAATATTTAATTTTGTATGACATTATGGTACACATAATAACAAAATAGTTTATGCTCTAATGTTAAGTTAAAAGGAGAGACAAGGGCTGGGGATATAGCTCAGTGGAATAAGAGCCTGCCTGGCAAACGCAAAATTCTGAGTTCAATCCCAGGTATGGTAAAAAAGAAAACTATAGACAGACTATGACCATACCTGTAAGGAAATATCCAAGCTGAAAAGACAGGAGGAAGAAAACAGCATAACTTGCTACATTCTGAAGGTCATATTTATGCTTTTTCTATTTTTACAGATTTTAAAATTTCTTATTAGTATATGTATTTTAGAATGAGAATGGAAACTTTATTTATAAAACCATGAATTTGTCTCTTTTTTTTGGAAAGACATGTCACAAGCACGCCTCAGCAGGCCTGAAGTGGGTCGTCTAGGGAGGTCACAGACGATAACAATAAAGTGTTTGTGTATTACTCTACAGTTTACAAGTTGCATTGAAAAACATTATCTCCTTTCAAGGAGCAAAGAGATAGGGATTTTACTGAGAATACTGTCAAAAGTTGGAAGAGCCAAAAACCAGAAGGGCATCCAAAAGGACCTTTATCCACAAGCAGTTCTCTCTGGTGGAATGAACTGTCGCCTGAATTTATGAAAGAGAAGGAAATGGCATAGTGCAATTCCATGGGGCCATCACTGACCTCAAAGAAAAGGGGAAGGGGCAGGGCTTCAGGACATGGGGTTTTCATGCCTTTATGTCTTGTTATCAGCTGAGGCCAGGTTGTCCACAGAGAGGTTGCTAGAAGAGAAAGAAGGTGACTCAGGAAGGAATCTCCTCCACTGTGAGGGAATGAGTGTGAGAGAAGCAATGGGACACCATCAGATAGCCTTATGTTGGCCGTATTCGTACATCCGTTACTTTCAATTTGAAGTTACCTCGTTTGAGATAATAAGGGAGTACGCAACACTGGCTTAGGTAGAGTATATGTCACGTGTACTTTCAGAGAAATGGATTTTCATTTCTTCCAAAGTAATTAGATTTTATTTATAACAATAAATGAGATAAAACAGTATGACGCTTGGTAAACCTACATTTTACATCAATTAGAAACACTTTCTTCAATATACAGATGGACATAGTTTTTGGTTCCTAAATCAATTTACTTATTTTTATTTTGCAGACGTTTTAAAAGTCATGGTATTAAAATTCATAGATAAAACTATATCACCTCCTTTCCTCAGCAGGGGTAACATTTGATCAGAATCATCTCAGGCTCAGTTTTTGATACATAAGGACTATAAAGCTAATCACTATTAATTTTGTCAGAATTTATAGTACTTTGGAACCACCTTTATTGAGGAAATATTTTGAGGTGACAAACATTTGAAAGATGCATAAATAGATAACTTCAATGTGGTGTTACTGCAGGGCAGGAAATAGAACGTAGACTGAAGTATGGGGCACATGTGCTGGAATATACAGTGCTGACCTTCAGCATAGCCAGACTTCAGAAAGCTCTGCACCCTGGTATATTATAAGTTTTTGCTTTGGGAGAAACCCAAAATAAGGCAACAAGCATGTACTGCTTTGGACTGCCCTTGTATTTCAGTTAAATCAATGTTTCGAGGTCTGATGAGTACAAGTGTTGCTTCTACAAATTAACTGTGGTCACTTCAACATCAGAGGAGTTTCTTAAACATTGTGTCATCCCCATTAATATCTGAGTGATGCCTTGCATATGCTATATTTCTCTTAGTAAATAAACTAGGTGATTAAAATGATATATGGAGATAACGTCAATCCCTCTGAGAATTCTGGTCACCTAACATCTGATTCTTATAAAACATGATATTCATCAGTATCAGTACAGCAAATGGACACTGACATTCTTTATGTCAATCAAGCATCCAAATCTGCTGCTCATAAATGAGTAACCATAGTCCTAGGCTCCCCTGTAAACAGCAACTCACTTTACAAGCCTCCCTTGCAGCTATGAATTTGTGACATAAATTCCACCAATCAGGTTCACTTCCTCTGGACTCTGAGTCAAAATCAGGAAGTAAAGAGCCAGAGACAATTCATAATCCATCCTGGTGGGGTGGTAGCAATTGCAGTGACAGGAACATCATGAAACTAGTTTTTAAATTAAAAATTAAATTCCTTTTCTGAGTAGTTTAGCCAGAGTGGCAGTTTGTTCCTTCCAATAAAAACTTTATCTGTTCTATATATTCAAACCATGTTTTTTTTGGTCTTTTTGAGACAGGGTCTCACCATGCAGTTCAAGTTGGTCTTGAACTCACTTTGTAGCCCAGGCTGGCCTCGAATTCACGATCCTCCTACCTCAGTCTCCTGAGTGCTGGAATTGCAGGCCTGTGTCACCAAGCCTGGCTAAAGAGTCCTGAGGATAATTGATTGGGAAGAGTACAGCAGACTCCTAGAAGGGTAGGGAAGATCTAAAACTTTCCTGGGTCATTCTAATACATTGCTTGAAGATATGTGTTATATCCAGGTAGAACAACCCATAAACCTCTTTGTCTGCATACAACACTTCCAAAGACCTTAGATGTGTAGAATACTAGCTGAGAAGACAAAACTAAAATCTTTAGCCATCTTTTCTGGCAAGCAAGAAAGTGAAAGTGTATTGGAAGCCAGAAGAATGAGATAGGAAGGGATATTTTGAAAAGTTTCCATTTCCTACAGTCTGTTGGGATTACTGCCTTGTATCTCACACACACACACACACACACACACACACACACACACACACACTCCACACCTCCAGCAAAAGACAGTATTTCAAATAAAAAAGACAGTTGATTATTAACATGTCTAACATTTATCAGCTAGGAAAAGTCACTTTAGCAGACAGATGAACTCACGTTGAAAAGAATAACCTCCTTAATAAAAATCATAAATAATAAAAGACCTCTAAAGGCTAGACACTTATGGACGTAATAAACTTTATCAATCATAAAACAAATAAGCAAGATCGTATTTATTACTAATTCTTAAGCACGAGTCAACTTCTCTAAATCTCTACCCCTCCAAAAATGATTGTATTTTCAAATATTTTACAAATTTATTAACTGTCAGAATATGAAATAATAAATATATTATTACATTTTAAAAAATCTGATGTACCAAAACAGAAATAATAAAATCTGGAGGATTGGATAGAAAAGCATAGACTAGAGGTGGCTGTGATGTCAGAGTTGAGAAGAACCCACTTAACATAAAGTCAGCCTAAGAAACACTAGGAATAAAATTGATTATATATCGATACATAATCCTGACAGTTAACCATATAAAAAAAAAACCTCCACAAACCTCTCATAAAAGCGAAATAAAAATAAGAAGAAAATTCCAAGTATGTGAAAAATTTATAATAGTCATAATATATAAAGAAGTTTTAAAAATTAAAAGTAAAAATATGTTGATCACAGTTTTGAAAACAGATACATATAGATTCTTCAAAAGAATTACAGAGATCAATTCACATGAAAGCATGCATACTAGTTACCAAAAATAAAAGAAATACAAATGAAATTAAATAGTATTTCAACAAGTAAATTGGTATTTTTTCCCTAAACCATTTTGTTGTTGAGTAGGCACAGAAATCTTATTATCATGTTGCAGTGCAAATTACTGCCTGGTTTCTGGAAGAAAGTTTGGTAAATAGTTTCAAAAAGCACCATAGAACTATTTTTATTCTTTGTTCAAGTGTATCCTCCAATGTATTTCTTTTAAGGAAACAATGAGAAATGTACATATTTGTAAGACTGTTTACGGTAATACTGTTATAGTTGTAATAAATTGAAATATTACAAATGTCCATATAACTGCATGATTATTGATGAATTTCCATATCACAGAATATTACTCAATGAATAAAAATGATTTTCAAAAAGTATTCAGTGGTAATAAATTCAAAATTTTATTGAATGGAAAAAGCAGGATAAAAACTATACATAAAGTTTTTTTTTATCAGTTTTAGCTTTTTACAATACACACAACAAAATGTTAGAAATAATTACATGAGCATGTTAATAATTTTATCTGTAGCTAGTAGGATTTTGAATAATGTTAGTTTTAATTTTTGTGTCCTTCAAATAATCCCACAATTAAGTATAATATTTAAAAAATAATGCTTGCTATTAAAAGATTCTTCAATTATTTTATCTACATGAAATAGCACATTTAGTAGCATAATCTGCCTTCAACTGTAGTAAGGAAGTAGGAAAAAACACTCATTTGTCCACTTAAAGAACTTAGAATTAGACAGAAGTGTTAATGATTCTAGTTAGAAAAGGAACAAATTGAAGATTAGAGAGACTACTGACTTGCCAGTATTCAGTTAGTTCAACAAGGATATTTTTGAGCATATAGAAATTAATTATGCATTGGACTAGGCATTTGGCATTAGGCATAAAAGATGAAAAATTGGTACAAGAATTTGTGATCTTATAGTCGGTGACATTATTTCAAAAATTGATATATTCAGTTCGGTGCTGGAATGAGCTCTGGTAGAGGTATGAAGTAGGAACTACACAGAAAATATTAATTTGAGGCACTTGAATTGACAATATTGAGCTTTTTTTTGTTACTCACAAACATGGAATTTTCATATGATTCATTTTAATATACCCAAGCCCAAATGGTGATAATGGTGAGGTGAATCTCCATGAAGAAGGAGGTTATCAGGAGAAGGTATGTTTGCCTACAACAATAAATTAAACAGAGAAAGTGTAATATAAAGAATGATTATAATGAGATTTGACCAACAAGGGATTGGCTAGGAAGAAGAAAAGAGAATTGTAAAGCATGGAGAAATTACAGATATGAGTCAGCTATTGACAAGCCCTAGCACTGAGATAAAACACCCCAGGAAGAGCTCTTTATGCCGTCCATCACAAGTCTGGGGCCTTATTGAAGAGGTTGCAGCTCTGCCTCCCCAAATGGCAGGGAAGTTGCTGTGATGAAATCCTGGAAATGCACCTCCCGGGGTATAGGGAAAGCTGTTTGCAGACAGGTGTCTTACTGAGTGCACTCTACTGGGAAACAGCCCTAGCCAGTGCCAGGGCAAGCCGCGGCCAGCTCCTTGTTTCTGATGACACCCTACAGTGGAAAAGCTGCCTGGCATACAGGAGGTTGTGAGGAGTCACACATAAACAGGCCAAGCGGTGGGTGCCTAGGATGCCATGTGCCCTGAAAGAGCCTAGGGCTAGAAGCTGCGTGTGCTGAAGAAGCCAGCTACAGGGGGCTTGGGGATATAGCTCAGTGGAATAAGTGCCTGCCTACTAGCAAGCGCAGGGTCCTGAGTTCAATCCCCAGTACCACCAAAAAAAAAAAAAAAAGAAGCCAGCTACAGGAACAAGGAGGAGGAAGGGAGACCCCTTCCTCCTGAACTGTCACTTCACTGCCCTCGACGCACAGAGTTTAGCACTATGTCAGGTGGCATATAAAAATTATTTTAATGGCCAGCTGCATTTTTACATAGCAAGCAATGAATGTGGAACTGAGGCAAAAAGTTGGTAAATGGCACAGTGCTCAGAGTGATCTAGCCAGTGCGAACAGCACAAGAGAAGACATGTAAAAAGGGCTTCTGTATCTGGCAGCGTGATACATGAGATAACCAAACTAACATGTCCATTTCCACTCTGGAACAACAACACAAAACCATACATGTCCCAGATCGATCGATCGATCTATCTATCTATCTATCTATCTATCATCTAAAACCTGTTTTTAAATACCTTAGCGATACGGCAAGAAAGTAAGAAATATGCATATTTAGATGCCACAGCTAAGGGAAAGCGCAATTTGAACCTTGAAGAGGTCTTTCATTTTGGTAGCATTTGCCAAATATTTGTTACTTGAACTTTTACTTTAGGGTCTTTGGAGTACAGGAGACAAAAGATTAATTCCAAGGTCTTCTCTAATCCAGGATTCTTACATTTCATTAAGTTAAAACATACTCACTGTAAATGTAAGCTAGACGTCTACTCAGGCCAAATCTGTATGCTTACTTAGTGTGACAATGAAATAAGCCCACCGTACTCCCCATTTCCTAAGAGAACTCCAAGGAAAATTGCAGGGTTTATATTTTGGCACTGACTGAAGGAGGAAATTCCTCTGCTCAAAATTTATAACCTTAAGCCAATCAACCAGTGGAGGCTTACAGCCTGAACTTACACCACCCACATGGTCTGGAAAACTTCAAGGTGAAATTAAGTTCAAAGTAATGCCAGGTTTGTGGCGTTCTGGTAAGATTTGGAAAAAGTTAACACATCCTCATAAAGGAAAGGTACCTTCAATCCAGCTTTTAAAAAAAGCCATAGAGATAAATGACACAATGAGCAAAAAATAAATAAATTTGCAAAAGCGTTATTTGAATTATCAAGATAATTGTTGTGATTACTATAATTTTAAAAACCCTCAGAAGACTAAAACATGGCCAAGATGATTTGGAAATGAATCACAATAGACCCTCTGGACATGAAAATTCTAATACTTGAAAAAAATTCAGTAGGTTGATTTAAAAGCAGATTAGATACTTCTGAAGTCAGAAATGGTAAACTGCAAGATAGACCTGAAAATTATGCAACATGCAGAACAGAGAGATAAACTTCTGAAGAGAAAAAATTTTAAAAATAAAGAAAATGTGAATAGGCATTGAATGGCAGAATACACATACATCACAATGGAATTCCAGTAAGGGGTGGGTTATAGTATGGGACAGGCACAATATTAAGAGTTAAGAGTGGAGAACTAATACAGACTTGGTTATAGTAACTCAAAATAGGATTCTTAGCAAGTGATGGTTGTGAAATGAGTGTGTAAATAAATATATTAATATGTTAGTTGCCCAATGAGTAAAACTAGATTAATCCTGGATAAAAATCCATGGAAACATTGCTATTGGATCAAGACCTCCATATTGACACATGCATTGTCTTTTAAAAACACAAATATGCTTCTATAAATCCCCAGATTAAATGTTCAGTATTTTCTATTGTCTTAATCATTCATTTCAATATTCTACAGTGGCATATAATGCTTTGTGGTAGGTTTTTGGGTTCTGGTTTTATTTTGTTGAGGTAATCTTGCTACGTAGTCTAGGTTGACCTTGGACTCATGATCCTTCTGCCTCAGCCTCCTGAGTGCTAGGATTAAGCATATGTTATCATGCCTAGCTAAGGATTTTATACCATAATCTCATTTAATTTATCCAGTCTTATTTTTTTAGGTGATAAAACTTAGTTTTGAACTTTTACTAAAAATATATTTGCAAACATATAAAATTTAGGATGAAAAATGCTCATTTTAAAATTATTTTTTAACTTCTTTACTCAATATATTGTAGCCATCGTAGATAATTCCTTTGCTAATGTAATTATTTTGCCCTAGCTCCACGTATTTTTTCATGTTTTCCTGTTTTGTCAAATTTTCTTTTTTTTCAATGCCAAACTCAAAGATTATGTTGAAGGAAGTCTTCCTTGTCTTACACCCAGAAAAAATTCATAGCCTCTTTCTCATTGTTGCATGGCATTTTTTACTCCCTCCAGCCTACTGTAACAAAGTGACAAGTAACCATGACAACACAATAAATGTTGAGGTGTTTGGTTCCTAAAAAGTGGAAGCTCTTTGAGGACAGCAACCGTCTTACTCATTTTGTATCCTGAATTTCTAGCCCAACGTTTTGAATTTTACATGTGTTCAGCAAATGTTTACTTGATAATTTATAGTCCAAAATCACAGTCTCAGCCCAGAATAAACTAGAATTTTATAGAGGAAGATACAGTTCTTTGATCTGGAAAAACACTATCAATCTGGATTATACAATTTTAAATGTGACTCTTTTTTCCATAAAGGGAGCAATCCACGTGTAAGTTCAGCTGGGAAAACATGGTCATTTCCATGTACAAAGGAAATTACACTCATTGGAACAATTACACTTAACCAGAAGTGCATAGCCCAAACATGCTGTTAATGTTTCAGGTCAGCTCTATAATCTCAGATGTGAGTTTGCAAGTGGATTAATCTGCATTATAAATACAATCCCAAGAATGTGCTGGAAAATCAATACAAGGTGTACTGAAATAGAGATACTGTCACATCATTAAAGTCCACCAACAGACGACATGTTGTGTGGAAAGGTAAACCTAATCAAGTTGTGGCACTTACTGACATTCTTGTTTTGCTACGCATAAATATTACAAATGGCAAGCAGAAGGCAAGCAAATATGTAGGTCAGATGAAAGAGACGAAGAAAATTGTATTTACGGCACATCAAAGTCATGGAAATTATCATCTCAATGACTCCAATTGTTAGTTGGTGTTTAACAACATTTATCATGCTTGTGTTAGTTCCAAACATATCTAGTTGTTTTCTTAGCAGGATAAATTATTATAAGTCACACTAGAGTATAGTTTTCTACATTTTATCTATACAACCAATACTTCCATGAGTAATGGCAGTCATTATGGAAGTTATTCTGAAGGGTAGATACCTACTATCACTTTGAGAACCATCGCAATTAGAGATGTTAATGTTGACAATCATTTATTCTCCTTTACATAGTTTCTTGAAACATTTCACAGTATTGAAAGAGAGAGTCCTTCATCCACTTATTCCTTTAACTGTGGTGCATTAGATGCTTCAGCCAGGAATTTGACCCACTGGGTCATATGGCAACTGAGGTCGTCAGTGAGGGGCATTAATTGTGGGTCCTGTGTGTTTGATCAGCAGGCAGAGAGACCACAGAGAGGAGTGGTATTAGGAAGAGGGAAAGATAGAGAAATACTGACAGTGGGTGCTGAAAGCTTTCTCTTTCTCAGTGTACAGCTATGAGGCTCAGTGGTTCTTCCTGCCCTTGGATGCTACATTTTCCTTAGATTTTGTTTTCAGTTTAACTTTCTGCAGAGTGTTTTTGTTCCTTAAAATTAAATGACCCGTTTGTATACACCTCTGTATGTTATAGTATAGTCTGAGGCAGCTATATCTCTTCCCAAGGTGAGAGTCCAAGGATATAGATAAACCCAGGAGTACAGTTATTATCACAGGGAAGATAACTGATTGAGTGGTAGGGCAACGGAGATGAGGGAGGAGAAAAAACGAACTGATCAAAAGGGCCATCGTCTGTGTAACCTGAG
>PVLD010028066.1:0-19911 GCA_004027595.1 Dinomys branickii
GTTTTGAGACTGCGTTTTGTTCCTCTGTTTTCCCATTTTTGGGTATCAGATTCAAAATGTGGAGCTATAAATTCCACAGACAGTTCAGCAGGCAAAGGTCTGCTGCAGAGGCTGCTCCAATGGTTACTTCTCTTTGGGAGAATGTCCTTTAAGCTGTCTGCTGAGATTTCCGCTTCTACTCCCTACCCCAAGACCTGGCTGGGGCCAATAAACAGCTCGCCACCCCAGGATTCTTGCAGATAGGCCACTCAGGTGTCCCTCCCTGGGTGGAGCTCCTTCCCCCCTCACAAAACCCGTTGGGGCGCCTAAGTAGGTCTTCCCACCGGGAAGATCCCGCAGTCCTTGACGCTGCTTTGATGTCTCTCACTGGGCTGAGCTTCTTCCCGATTCAGGAAAAACCGGTTAGAGCGCGCACTTAACTCACCCTGTGATCGTGCAGACAGGAGTGCCGTTCAGATGTTTTTCCCTGGATGGAGATTTTCCCCGACTCAGAAATCCCGCCGGCCGGTCGCTGTTGCTCCAGTTCGCGCAGTGCTGGCTGTGGGGGTGGGCTTCTGAGCGGGATCCCGGAGCGCTGCCTGGTTTGGCGCAGTTTGTCCCAGTAGCGCGTTCTCTGTCGGGTTTAGGAGCTGAAGCCGTTCTTCCCTCCACACTCGCTCTCTCGGCTGGTCGTCTTCTTCCCGGAAGTCCTTATTTCTGTCTTCATATTGCTATATTTCATTGTTTGGGTGGTAATCCTCTGGGAGGTTCTCTCTCTGCTGCCTACCTGGTCGCCATCTTCCCGGAAGTCTTCCGGGAACTTCTTCTCCTCTGCCCTGCCCCTCTGCCACAGCACCCAGCCTTGGAGCCAGCCAAATATGGGCTGAAACTTCTGCAAACTGTGAGCTAAATAAACCTGACACTGCACATCCCTAGTGACATGCAGGGGCACACAGTGTCACCATGGACCGTTCTTATCCAAAACTTTTAGCCAAGTAGGCCTGGAGACACCAACAGGAGAAACGCAGGGCATGGCATTGTGCCTCACTGGGAGAGCCCAGCATCTCACAGTGGCCGGAGGTGCTTTGTAAACCTTGGCTGAGCTCTGGATTGAAACAGATGTCTCTATGGGACAGCTCGGGGTGCACCGAGGACATTCGCACATGTGGCTGTGTACTGGGCAGTGCAACTGTTAGAGCCAAACCCAAGTACTGGGAGTCACCAAGGATACAGGAGATGTGGGTAAACTTAAGTGGGCGTTCACAGCAGAAGACGGCGCACAAGCAGCAGAGGGCAGAGACAATGCATTGGGTCCAGGGGCTGAGCAATGCCCATCACACTGCTCTTGTAACACAAAAACAATGCAAATTTTCCAGCCAGCAAGAGTCGCACACACCTATAATCCCAGTCCTCTGGGAAGCCGAGGCAGGAGGATTGCAAGTTTGAGCCAGCCTGGACAATTTAGTAACTTAGCGAGACACTATCTCAAAAATAAATAATTTTTTATAATGCTGAGGATATAGTTCAGTCTGAAGGCACTGGGTATGATCTCTGTGCCACAAAAAACGTAAATTTTTAAAGAGGAGAAATGAAAAAGAGGGCCCTCAATTCAGGTGTCCCTGGCTCTACTGCTTCCTAGTACAGCAGCAAATCCACTATCTTCTCTTTCTCTAATTCTTCAGCTGTACAACATCGATAATAACTTTTGGGGAAATATGGTAAAAATTAAACATGGTAAAACAACATAGTGCCTGTCACATACTAGGTGCTCAGTAAATAGTGCTTTTGAAATTAAAATGTGGAGGGGAAGGAGGAGGAGGAAGAAAGAGAGGAAAAGGGAGAAAGAAGCAGGTCACTTCTCTTCCTCCCGTCCAGCCAGCGGCAGTTGGAACATCAATTCACGTGACACCTTTGGTCAGGAGGAGAACCTGTCCTGGCCAGGAGGGGTGGGCAGGACATTGAGATGTGGTGGAAAGCTTGGTCTCAAAAATCTCAAGGCAAGTTGGAAACCCTGCTTTGACAATTTTTTAAATAAAAATTAAAAACAAAGTTATTTTATTTATTAAATTAGTTTATTATTTTTTATTTTAACAAAATTAAAGACGAAGTTATTGGGCAAAGCATTTAATAAAGCAAAGTCTTCAGCAAAGGTTGCTACTACCACCTCACCAACCTCCAAGGCTAAGTTTTCCTGGAGATGATGGAAGACAGGCCACTGTCAGCGGCAGCCACCCTGGGCTGGCCCCCAGGGACATATCAGCCCTAACTGCTTAGCCCGGTCCCCAGTGCAGCCCAGGGTCACCTCCAACAGGCAAGGAGGCCTGGCCATTCGTGACAATGCTCAATGCTCTGCCAGTTCATTCTGGTTTTTAATCATTTGTTATCTATAATTCAAAAGTGACTTAAGATTTGGCTAGAGCAAGTCTCAACTCTTGTAGAAGCCAAGCACCTGGCTCAGGACTGGGTTCCTGGCTTGGGGCTATGAGGCAGCCCCAAATCCTGGAGTCTCACCTGTTGTCAGAGCTGGGGACCCACGCTGCTCCGGCCCTGGCCCAAGCTAGACATCCCAGTCCCCTTGCACAGAGGAGCTGCACCTTCCCGGATGACACCACAGACACCTCTGTCTGTGGTCACATAGGAATCCCTGTCTGTGCAGTGTGCACAGACCCTGCAGAGGCACAGACCCTGGCCAGTGGGTCCTCAGACCCTCCCTCTTCCCCCCACTTTGGAACAGGCTCACTCACCTGTTTCCCGAATTGCTTCTTGCCGTGAGGCCATCCGCAAAAGCTCCTCACACTGAGCACCTCACTGCGAGCTGAGTTCCCTCTCTTCTCCACGGGGTGCTGTCAGCGCCACTTGATGAGACAGGAGCAGGGCCTGGGCCAGGGGTGCAGGGCTTCTGAGACTGAAAGAAAGAGGGTGGCCATACACTTTGGGTCACAGGTAGCCAAACCCACATATGCTGTCCAGCCAGAGGCAATCAGGACATCATCTTTCAGAACTGGGTATTGAATCTGGGGCCTTTGTCCTGCACTGTATCCCCAGCCCTTCTTTATCTTTTATTTTGAGACAGAGACTCACTAAATCACCAGGTTGCTAGGGCTGAGCAACCCTGTCTCAGCCTCTCAAAAGGCTGGGATTACAGTTGTGCATCATCTGGGTGAGTCATAGGGCATGGCCTTGGGATCTCTACCCAGCCCCTAACCTCTTCCTCTCTGGCTGTCTTTGCGATCCTCTCTGCTTCCAGGCTACTGTGAGGTGAGCTGGTTTCTCTACCACACCCTGACACCATGATGCTTCTCCTGCGGGGGCAGCCAGCCATGGCCTGCACCCTCTGAAACTGGGCACCAAAATACAACCTTTCCTCTCAGTTGCACATGTCAGACCTGTGGTCCCAGCCCCAACACTGGGATGGAGACTCCTTCATTTCCAAGATGTCCCTCCCTCCGGCCTGGTGATAATGTCCAGCCCAGCTATGGCCAGGAGCACAGAACAGGGAGCAGGCTGGCAGAGAGGGCTTTGGGAGATGGCTTCCTCCACGGAAGGACAGGGCCCAGGAAGCATGGGGGCCTGCTCTAGGCCTCTTGTTCTCTCCTTGGGCCCTGCTCTGGTGTCATTTCCTGAAAAGAGCCCAGAGGATGGCGCTGGCACCAATGAAGGGCTGATGTCAAGGACCCTGGGTCAGGACCAGCAGCCACCATCCCCAGACTTCTTGTGCAAAGCAGATAAAGGAAGCCAGGCTCCCTTTGGCCATATGTCATTCTGAGCTGCTAAAAGTGTCCCTACCTGAGTCAAGGGGCTTATGTAAATCTTCCGCACATTTGTCTTCAGATCTCAGCACATTTAGCTCTGGAGCTGCTGCCCAGTCGAAAAAAATACTCAGCTGGCATCAGAAAGAAAACCGACCCACTTTGTGCACACTCTGAGAGTCTTTGTCTGGGGTCAAGTGCATTCACAGCCTTAAGTGAGAGTGTCCTGGGGGAGAGGATAGAGTTGCTGTCTTTTATGAGTGTCCCTCTTATACCCACGTGGGACACAGCCTCCCTCGGCTGACCACAGTGCAGTGTGGTGATGGAGAAAGGCATCAGGCTGTGCAGAGAGACGCTGCCCAGGGAGCAGATGGGGGACCCGTCACGACCCACTAGTCCCCGTGTGGTCCAAGAGATCACAAGCTCACACCACAAAGCACAAGCAGTGGGAACCAAATGGCTTCCACCAGTGGAGGAGGCTAAGGGGCCCTGGGGCCCCTAAGCTCAAGCAAGAAACCATGTGGCCCTGGCCTGTGTGGCTGAGTCCTGCGAATCTGGGACTGAGAGCCAGGATGTAGCCCAGCAGCCCTGTGGACACGTGAGGTGGAGCCCAAACCCCACACCCCTGCCAGGGACAGGAGCAGCAGGCGAATTGCCAGATTTGAGGGAGCTGGGCTGAGCTAGGTTCAGCTACACGTGGGGTGTAAGCCAACAGGAAGGAAGGGAAAAAGGAAGGAAGGAAAAAATGGCTTCAACTAGAGTTGTTTGCAGTTTTCTCACAGCCCTGTTCCGACTCGATCACCTCCCTCAGCTGCAGTATGGATGTTACCATGGCCAGCCCAAGGGAGCCCACCACCTGCCCTGAGAGGCTCCTGGGAGAAGGAAGCACAGTGGAGGCCACAAAGCCTCAAACTCATACTTTTAAGTGCCTCAGAATGGCTATGAGCCCAGGAATGGGGAGCTGCCACCTAGACCTCTGCTTGGCCCTGGGAAGAGGCAGCCACAGAGGCAGCACTGAGACACGGCCATGTTTCCAGTCCTGGCTCGAAGCGTGGTCCACAGAGGTCCTCGCACCCATGTCCTGCCCACCTGAAGTGGTTCTCTTTCTGCCCCTTTGTGCAGGGCAGGCAGGTGCTGGCAGGATCCAGGAACCCTGCCCCCGGTTATGCATGGAGGAGCGGATCCTGCCCGGCTGGCTCCTAAAGTCGCTGTGTGGCCACCACACTGTGGAGACAAAAGACCTGGGTGGGTCCTGATGCTGTGATTCTGCAGCTGTCTGACCCAGGCCAAGGAACTCCGCTCCACAAAACTCCATGACAGTTCGAGGTGAGGCTGGAAGTCGTACTGGTTCTGGAGGCTGTGAGGAATGTTCCTGGTCTACCAGCTGTCTGCAAGTGCCCAGGAAGAGGGACAGGGATAGCCAGGTGCACATTACAGGGTGGGGCAAGTGCACCAGACTGCCAGATAGAAGTTGGAGGTCAGGAGGGACAGCAGCTCTCAAACCCGGCTTCCCAGAATACTCGCCTGGGGGTCATGGGCTGTGGCAGCCAAAGTGAAACAGTGGAACTCAACTACCATAGCCCTCAGCTCCCAGGTGACTCCGAGGGGCAGCAGGGAAGTGGGGCTATACTCTGACCCTGTCCTTTGCTGTAGGACACGGACCCTGGAGGAACCTGTGGGAAAAGGAGACTGTTGGCCCCATCCCAAACCCACCAGCATTTGGACGAAGACAAAGGCATGTACCCCACAGTGTCTGAGTCCCTGTGCCAGCCTTTGAGTTACACAGAGCAAGATAAGTGAAAGGGCAGGCAGGCCTGTAGCCTACTTAAAATCCAAAGTGTAGGTTGGAGGGGAAGTGAAGGTAGCTGTTTACAGAGTCGCTCAAGGAGAAGCTCATCTCCTGGCAGCACAAAGTGCGGGTGTGGCAGGTCCTGACCCATTTCAACTTTAATGAACCCGTGCTCAGGAAGTCAGGGGTGCTGCGGGCCACCGTGTTTGCTCACCGCTGCTATATCGGCCAGAAGACTCACATTATCTGCTGTCAACAGTGCGCTCCCAGGCCTGGCCTGGGATTAGCAGGAAAATATCAGCCTGCGGAAGCCTTGAAATCATTACAAGGCAACAATTCCCCCAGGGCTTTCCCACGCCTGGGCAAACAGCTTCCAGGGCCTGCTCTGAGGAGAGCCGCAGTTGGCTCCCAGGTGGGGTGCAGACTTTCCCCTGCAGATGAAATGAAAGGCTAAGTAAGTCTGGATGAAACACAGCACCTCACAGGGCTCAGAGCAGCGATTCTCACCCTGGAAGGCCCGCACAGTGCTGCGGATCGCTGGGATCCACTGGGCCGTCTCTGACTGCGGGCGTCTGAAGGTTGAGCGACAGGGCTTGGCCTGGCCTTCCATGTCGTTCCTCTGACGAGCTGGCAGCCTCTCTGGCCACAGTCCCAGGAGAACAAAGGAGTCTGCAGCTTCTAGAACCCAAAGAGACCACATAAACTAAATTCTGATGGCACTGGCTTTCTCCGTCAACCCCAAGAAACCCCCTATCATTTAGAAAAAGCCTTTGAAGAGCAAATTCTGCCTCTGATACAGAAAGTTTTCAGGAAGACAATACAAGTGGGAAGGGTTACTTTTAAAGGGAAAGCGGTTGGCTCTGTCTGGCCTGCTACCTACCGTGACATCAGAATAGCTACAGTTCTCACCCTGGAAATGGATCAAAACACAAACTTGAGCCTATACAACCCCAGGAAATCCACAGACCCCAGGCCCCTTCCTTGAACCCAGCTCAGTTTCCTCGGTGAAACTCAAATGCAGTTCTTCACCTCTACTTCCCATCTTCTGTTCACACTTCTGACAACACCATCTGTGCTTCTTGAGGGTCCCCATCTAGAGCTCGGCGCTCCAGGTTGGAGCCTAACACTCAAGGCCAGCCAAGGTGTGCACCCCACACCCCTGTGATGGTGGCTGGATCAGAAATAGGCACATGACCCTCCTGGGACCAATAAGACCCCGTGAAGTCTCTATACTCAAATTCATGACACCTCCATGAAGGCTATGGCCACCAGAGCCACACGTGGGCAGGTGCCATGTTGGGACTGCAGAGGAGAATTGCTGAAAGCGGATTCAACATCGCAGAAGCAGAGCCCACAGATGGAGAGAGGAAGCCCGGCCAGGCCCAGCATCAGAGCCCCAGAGTTCCAGTGGATCCACTGCAGACAGTTCACCAGATTCATCCTGTGGGCCCATGTACAAGCACTGGGAGTCACCAACAAGAGGAAGCACCCCATGGGTAATCTTCCTTCATCCTCTGGATGTCCTCATGGTCCTTCATGTAGCTGCCAGCTAAACAAATGATATCACTGCACATGTGTTTGTTTTGACGCATGGGGCATTCTGGTCTCAGCTCATCTCTTCATTCCTGCTGTTAACCCTCCGCTCCTCCCAGACCCCTCTCTAAGTAAAGGAGTGGACATCAGTTACCTCCACTCCTGAGCACCAGTCACGTTTGTCATGCACCACAGAACTGTGAGCCTTGGGGCCCTATCCTGTCACACACCACAGTAAGTGAAGTGCGTGAGGCCAATTAAAGTGGTCTTGCCTGTGGTCTCTTTGGGGGAAACGCCTTGGCAGCACAAGCATTCTGGCATCTATTTACTACTGTCATTGTGACCAAAATGCAGTATGAATTAAGAGCTGGTCTTTGGGGCCTTGGGCTCCCTTCTGGAAGAGGGGTCACGAGAACCAAGCACTTCCCCAGGGTGGGATGCTGGAGGGGATAGGGAAGATTTTGGTAAGCAAGTAAAGGAATCGGGATGGGACAGCCACCCACCCAGAGAGGTCCTGCTGGGACTTAGCAGCCTGGGCACCCTTTATGGAAAGCCCTAGAAGGCTGAGGCAGTGAGGAATGGTGGGATCGGACAGTGTCTGGAGACCAAATCCCTGGCTGGCTCTGCAGTGAGGGCTCAGGCCCCCTCAGCACAGAGCCACCCACTCCTCCTTAGGAACCGAGGGGTCCGAGTGAGGGGAAATGAGTGTGCAGCCAAGTCCTCTGGAAACGGGTGCAAGGAATGACCAGTCTTTAAAAATGAACCGGCCGCGATGATACCAGTAACAGTGAGCCCCCATAGGATGCTTCTCTGGTGCCAGACCATTAGACCCTTGAGCAGTCTGAGTCCCTAGGCCGTGCCAGGAACTGTACCACGAACTGGGAATGCAGCACCACACCTCATGGGACTCGCTGCCCGCCTAGGCTTCATAATCCAGCTGTGAGGAAGGGGCTGGAGACGAGTTATACCTCAGAGGTCACCCACAGACCATTCCCAGCCCCACCTCCTGAGTGTGGTCACTTGCCATGGTGCCATCACCTGCCATGGGGTCATCACCTGCCACAGGGTCATCAGAGTGTGACCTCATTTGTTTTGTCTTATTGAGACAAGGTCTCTCTGCACAGTTCAGGCTGGCCTTGAGTTTACTTTGTAGCCCAGGCTGGCCTAGAACTCACAACAATCCTCCTGCCTCAGCTTCCCAAGTGCTAGGATTACAGACATGCGCCATCACACCCGGCCAAAGTATGACCTCAGCAATGAGTGAATCCACAGTGAAATCAGACACTCAGGACCCAGTCTCTTCCCAAAGCCCCGCTGCTGCGCGTGAGGCATTCGGGTGATGTTTAGATCTATGCCGTATCAGTTCTGAAACAAAGGAGACACATTTGTGAGCTTGTTTTCAATGCCTCAGAGAGAACATGTACCGCAGCAGCTGCACGTCCCCCCATTGTGCACGAGTTTTAGTTCTCAGGTTTAATAGCTCTCTGCCTAAATATAACAGCCACCTAGGGAAAGTAAAGATGACCGCCATGTGCGGAGAGAAACAGCCACAAGGGCCCAAGGGAAAGAACACATACGAGAGCGTCTTGTTGAAAAAGACAGACATCAGACCTAATGAGGGAGAAAGGTGGCAGAAATCACAGTGCTCTGGGCTTTCTCCAAAATGAGTGGAGCAGTGATTAAAACAACAGGAAGGGATGGGTTGAAATAACAGCCCTGACAGGTGAACTAAAGTAGAAATCAAGCTGGGTAGGGGAGACGAGCAAAGGAAAGAAACCGGCTGAGATACAAAGGATAAAATAAACTCTGTTTGACCTAAAAGAGGAGCACAGAGGATGTTTCTCGGCTGTTGGGGGATTCTGAATTTAGCAAGATGAGGGACAAAGATCACCCAGGAATATCTAAATTCAGCGCCCATGGCCTGCAGAACAAGCAGGACATCTTCAGAGCAGATTGTCGCTGTTGCCCTGGGACCAGCAGCAAACTGCAGAGTCCCTGTCCCTGTCCCTGAACAGGATAGGCCTCCACCTCACGACCACCTGCTGGAAATCTCTGCCTGACCCCTATCTCGAAACCCCAGACCCTGCCAGTATTTCCCAATCCTCGCTCACCCTACTCCATATCCAATCCAAGGTGACACGGTGACACTTGGGTAGAGAGCTGGCCCTCCATGGTCCCTTGAGTGAGGCATAGAGATGGTCCCTGCAGGGAAGCCTGCAGAAATATATTCCGGGTCATGGGTCAAAAGTAGGAACTGAGATTTAGAATTGAGCTTCTCAGGATGCCAGCCACATTTCAAAGCCCAGTGGGCACCTTCTTGGGCACAACTGTGTAGGGCATTGTCATCATCGCAAAAAGCTCTACTGACCAATGCAACAGACCAGTGGCCCCTCCATGGGCTGCTTGTACCCCCTCCCAGAATTCATAGGCCAAATCCCAGCTCCCAGTGTGAGGACGATGTAACCGGATCTGTCTAGCTCCCAGGTCCTTGTTTTGGGGGTAACAGAGATTGAAGCTGACAAATAGCATGCAGTGAGGAATGGCCACATGTGTGATTATTGGAAAGAGTAAAAGAGAAGCTCTCTGCTAGTCAGAGAGAAATGTTCCATAAGGTGGACATCGTAGATGTTTAGGTCTATTGGCTTTTTATATAGTGTTTGGGACCAGTGTTTGTGACAGAGAGCAGGGATGCTCCTGGTTGCAGGCAGGCCTCTGACATCTGGAAACCAAGCTGCTTCATTTGCATGTTACTTTCTCCAAGGCCTCTCCCCTTTGGTTAAGGACTATTCTTTGCCTTTTGATTTTCACCAGGCCATTTTTGGTGTGCTAATTCACTTAGGCCCCTGTTTCTAATGTACTTTAAGTTATCTGTTCAGAACCTGCCCATGCCCTGCCTGCCTAACTTCCCGGCTCCTAGTCAATGTCACTAGGAGGATAGGTACCCATATAAAAGGGAGCCCAGAGAACGGGCCTGCTAGGAGGCGAGAGAAATCTGACCTCTAGCCTTAGGCCTTCGAGAAATGCACTTTAGTTGCTTGTAAGTCACCAGTGCCTGTGCTTTGTTACAGCTGCTGACATTCCTGTCTCCTTGAGAGGTCCTTTCCCTTCCTCGCTGGAGAGAAGCCCCCATGGCTTCTGCTTCCCCAGGGCGCTGCTGGCTGGCCCGGCTCAGCTCTCAGCTCTGTTGTCCACAGCCAGCCACTCCCACCTGGGGATGTGGAGCAGTCTGTGACACAGTGTGCTATTTAACTCTAAGCCGCTATGAGCATAGTCAGCCTCTTCCAACCAGGGGCAACCTGGGCCCACTTGGGACCCAGGGCAGTTGGTGCCCCAGGCTCTGTTCCCCTCTCCATCTGAGTCATGGGTCTAGAAAAAGGAGAAAATAGCCAGTTCTTGTCCCGTGGACCTTGTTGTCTTCCCAGCCTTCCCAGAAGCAAATAAAATAAGAATGACCCCTTACTGGCACATGACATTTGGCAGGAGGTAGCCAAATGGCGGTGTGGGTCCGAGTTTTATGTTCAGGTCTCTGGGGGCAAGGATGAAGTCCCTTTCCTCTTTCTAAAAGGTACATAGAAGCCCAGCAACCTGGCATGAGAGCCACAGGTCCTGTGGTTTTGGTTCTTGAAACCAGGGAATCCACACAATGGAAACAGGAATCAGAGTGCACAAATCCAGGCAACAAGAAGTGTTAATTCAATCACTCTCTGACTCGCAGCAGTTTCCTGAAGACACTGAGGTGTGCCTTTGCTTGAACTTCCAGAAGAAAGAAATACTTTCCCAGCAGCTGAGAGTCAGGCACAGCCCTACAAGTCCACACCAGAGCTACCGCCAGGAACAGCTGAGATGTCTGTCAATATTGTGCAGCCACCAGCTCGTCCCCTGCTTATTCCCACCTCTGCCTGCTCCCAAGGGCACACTTAGTAAATGACCTGCCAGCAGCTCTCCATCTTGGAATCTACTGCCCACCCTGCTCGAGGCCCTCTGGATGTCCTAACCCAAAGTGAGGGAGGTGACTATTGTCAATCTACACAGGCATTGCTGAGTTGCCAACAGCCATCTGGTCCTCAGAGCCCCTACTACTCTGGTTACCCACAGATCTGCTCTGCCAGCCTTTGAGACCAGCTCGTTACGTATGTTTTCCAGGCTCCTGAACACGTGGCAGGTGGTGCCGTGCCTGGGTTCAGAGGGTGCTATGGAATGAATGCAGCTCATGAAGCCATCTCTGGGGCTCACTATGCATCCAGCTCAGCCTTAGGAGTGGTACAAATCTGCTTATATTCCGCAAACCTCTTTCTGCAAGGATCCCTGCGTCCTTCCTCTCACTGGGGCTTGGCAGAGGCAGCGGGGAGGCGGGAGGGGACAGGGCTCTTGTGGCCCATTTTCGTGGTTACACACTCTCTGACCTCCCTCTCCTTGAGAGGGAAGATTTTTGTCCCCACCTCTGAGTGTGGCTTTGTGATGGCTTTGTGCAATAAGAGCAGAAGTGACCCTAGGGCCTCACAGCTGCTGCTGGGTCAGGCCTTAAGAATCTGGCATTTTCTTACCTCTTGAGACCATCACTCTAAAAGCCTTGGATGCCCCCTGCTGGTCCCTGCTGAGCCCAGCCTCCCAGCCACTCCGCCACTTAAGTGAAGCCATCCTAGGCCCCCAGCCCAGCCATTCCTAGCTGCACGCTGCTTGGCGACCCATTAAGGACAGCAGCCCTGGCCAGCTGGGCTGGGCCTGAATTCAGAGCCCTGAGCTCCTTGTCTCTGTAAGGAATTGTAACCCTGTCTTCACCTGCTCAGGATGCCACCTATGTGGGCTTTGCATCCCCTGCCCGACCAGTGTTCAGCAATGGTGGGGGCCCCAGTGGCTAAGTGAGAACCCCAAATCTGAATCTAAAACCCAGCTGTCGTACAGGGTTTTCATACATTAGAAATCGTTCACAAAGATAAAATTGCTGCAGATATAGCCATACAAGCACAGTCTCTCCCATCCAGGAGACAAATCGCCAGCCAGCTGAGGGGTCCCTGAGTGCAGGGTGCAGTATTCTATGTCAGACAGGCCCTTGACTTTGATGAATTTGTCATGAAGCTGCACCACGCAGGCGCCCCCCATCCCTGCAGTCCTGACTTGAGCCACACGTAGGTTCTGTGGGCAGCTGGGCTTCAGAAGCATCAAATGCCAGAAATCATAAAATCTTTGAAAACAAGAGCTGACTGTCTGGAAATAGCTATGATGGGGGCTGGGGCCAGTAGAAGCTCTTTAAACTGCCCTCACTCTTCCTCCCTCCAGCTCCTGTTAGGGCAGGAAAGGCCTGCTTTTGTGGAGTTAAACACAACCTCGGCCACTGGACCTCTGTGGGCATCGGGGTTCTGAGGAGAAGCAGACACAAAGCCTCAGCTCCACAGAGACCCAGGACCCCAGAGTGCTCTCCAGCCAGCCGTCCTCCACTGTGTACCACCTCCGGCCTCCACCAGTTCCTTAGGAAGCGCTGAGATCAGAAATGCAGCGGGCGCTAACCCTGAATGTGTCTTTCACGTGCAAACCATCCACCCCAGACCCTGTCCCCAGCCATTTGCTCCATCAAGATCTCCCTGGGGCTACTGTCCACCACCCTAACTTGCCAGCATGGTACTAGGAAGCTAGGCACAGCTCTGACCCTCAGAGCTGCCAACTTTATCCCAAGCAGCCAACCCTAAGCCCCTACTCCGCCCCCACCTTCCACCCAGCAGAAGCCGAGATCCATCAAGCCATTGAGCCTCTGGTCAGCAACTTCCTGTCCACTGTCCGAGCACTGTCCTTCCTCCCCATGTCCCCAGCCCGATGGCTTGGCTGGTCCTTATGAGATCCTGAATATAACAAACCGTCCTCCCAGGGGCACTGACCCTTGCCTTGCTGACCTAACCACACCTGAGCAGTCATCCAACCTACACTTTAAAGTGGGCCCTCTCAGTCTGCTCAGGGCACTGACCCAGAACACCAGAGGTAGGGGCATTTATAACTATGGTGGGCTGACAACTGGCGATCAGCTTGTAACCCCCAGCTGAACGGAGTCAGCGTGATGCTGGGCATGGGAGGCCCACCTGGGGATTGTTGCCAGCAGCATAAGAGGCAGAGCTGGAGAAGCTGTTGCAGCTGCTAGAAGCTGTTGGGGAAGCTGCAGGGAGCTGTTGGTTCTCTTGGAGGAGCTTATCATGCTGGTTTTCCTGATGAACTCAGCTATTCTCATCATCAAAGGAGCTCAGGACCTTATTGTCACTGAGGATGACTACCGTTCAGTTTGGGGGAGCGCTGGTCCTCACTTTGAGCATTGTTTCCTAACTCTAGAGAGGAAGATGGTACGCTGCTCGGTCTCCTGGAGAAGTCTGTCACACTGGCTTTCCTGATGAGAACTCGGCTTTTCTCATCATTGGAGGAGCTCGGGACCTCACTGTCACTGAGGACAGCTATTGTACCTTTTAGGGGAGCTCTGGTTCTTACTTAGAGGGTCGCTTCCTGGCTCCAGTGCAGGCAGTGCTCAGCCTGCTGGCACAGATCTTTCATCCCCTGGCCCAGACTTTCTAGCTCCCACCACTGAGCTTTGGTCTTTAGTGTGCACAGATGTCCTGCACTCTCTTTGCATGTGACTCTCTGGGAGACTATTACAAATAATCTTGTAACTAAGTGTCTTCACCAAGCCCCAACTACAGAGTTAGATTTTTTTTTTTTTTTGGCGGTACTGGGGATCAAACTCAGGACCCTGCGCTTGCTAGGCAGGCGCTTATTCCACTGAGCTATATCCCCAGCCCTAAGCCCCAACTACAACGACAGAGATATGTATGACTCAGTTTTGGAGGCTGAGGCTGCGCCTTCAGGAAAATGCAAACCAAACCAAATAAGACATCTCTGTAGAGCCACCAGGATGGCTATAAGCAAGTCAGAAGACAGTAAGAATGCAGAGAAAGGAGAGCCTTCTAACCTTCTTACTAACTAGAAGGATTGTGAAATGGCAAGGCCACTTTGGGAGAAAACCAGGAAGCTCCTGAAAATGTTAAACACAGAGTTACCAGTGACCAGCAAGTCCCCTCCAAGGTATCTACCCAAAAGAAAGAAAACATACACTCTTAAACACTTGGACATAAGTGTTTATAGCAACATTACTTATCATAAACCCAAAATGAAAAAAACCTAAATGTCCATCCACAGATAATGGATAACCAAAATGTGGTATATCCATACAGTGGAATATTACTCAGTAAGAACAAAGCAAAGTGCTGGTGCCTGCTGCCGGGATGAGGACACAGGATCGAGGGAGGACGCTCAGAGACTGTGTGTCACAGGACTTTGTTTACCTGGGTGCATAGAACAGGAACATGTATAGAGACCAGAAGTGAATGAGCCACCACTCAGATGGGGAGAACTTGGGGGACAGGAAATGACCATCACAGGTAAGCAGTTCCTTTGGAGGATGAAAAAAATGTTTTACAGTTAACTGTGGCAATGGGTATGCAAATGTGTGGCCATATTAAAAATCACTAATTATGCTTTCAATGGATAAATTGTATGGCAATTAATATGTGAGCAGTTCATATAACATGTATGAGTTATGTATCATGTTGCTTGGAGACAGGCAGACAGACAGACAAACACCGAGAGGAGCTGCTCTGTGGTGGAGCCAACGGGTCTGTATTAAACACTTACTCTACTACTTCCTGGCAGGAGGCTTTACCCTGGGCCCCTCATTTAACCTCTGAGCCTTTGTTTCCTGGGGTCAGCAGGGCCCTGCCCTAGGGCACAGTCTCTGGGGAGCAGTGACAAGCAAGAGAGGGTGGCAGATGACCGGAGCAAAGCAGCTCATTTGCGTATTCTGCATACTTGGCTTTTAAGAAAGATTTCCTTTGAAGCTGCCATGCTTAGGCTGAAACAGCAGTTTCCAGGGCCACTCTACTCCCAACCCATCCTGAGCGCCGTGCTGGGATGGAAGTGGCCGCTCTCCATGCACCTGTCCTTCCCGAGCTACAAGGAGACCTGGACCCAGAGTCTGGCTGGGGGCACTCCCCGGACCCCCAGGCACCTGAGTTTCCTGGGGCTCCCCACCAACACCACCTCCAGGCTGGTGCTGCTAATGGCCCAGGGCCTCTGATTCTGTCTGGATCTTTCAAACATGCCTGGATTAAATTTGGATCTTCCAAAAACAGCAGTGACTCTGGAGCAGGAAACATGACTCTTCAGTAAGTTTGGCAAGTGCAGGACTTGGGGCCTCATCACATGTTCACGTTCCCCGGTGACTCAGGCCTGTGTCTTACACACACGGGGACATTTTTAGCCTGATGGCAGGGAAAGACGCCTGCCGGGCTGCAGCCCCCCTTCTCTGTGTCTGCGGGGTTCACTGCAGAGGAGCAGGAGGCCCGGGTCTTCTGCCCCTGATCTGCGGAGCCAGGCTGGGACAACTTGGGGACCGGGAAGCAGTGTCTGCCAGAAGGTGCACTTGGCCCCCCAAGTCTCCCCAGCCTCCTGTCTCTGTCTGCTCAGCCCCATCACGGCAGATGGGCCCCCTGGGATCCTCGCTGCTGTGACGATTTTGGCAGTGACGGTGACAGCCCCCTCTGGGAAGCAGCAGGAAGAGCCATGGCAGGATCTCCTGGTAGAGGACAGGAGGGAGTTGTGGATGCAGTAGGTACACCGGCCTGGAACAGGCTGACAGCTCTCACAGCAAACACTCAGGTGCCCAGGAGACAAGGGATGGGGACAGAATGGGGTGAGGCACTAGTGGGGAGGAGTCCTCTGCTGCCGAGGATGCTTGGAAACATCTGTGCCTCCCGATTCCCTTGCCCTGCAGCAGACCCTGCCCACTGCACAGGAGAAGAAGGA
This sequence comes from Dinomys branickii, assembly GCA_004027595.1. Lineage (NCBI taxonomy): Eukaryota > Metazoa > Chordata > Mammalia > Rodentia > Dinomyidae > Dinomys > Dinomys branickii. The sequence goes on from PVLD010028066.1 coordinate 15,886, forward strand.
GCCAAAGCCCGCCTTTGAGGTTCAAAAGTCAACTTCAATCTCAGAGTGCACAGCACAAAATGCAGAGAGGAAAGGATTCAGAATGTCCGCATCACAAGGAGAGATAAGTGGCTGAGACCCTGGATGACCAGCATGGATCCACTCGCACAGTGGAAGTGTGCCGAGACGTCACACGGTACTCCACATTTATTTATTATCTGTCAATCTAAAACTTTCCTAGTCTACGGCCATACCACCCTGGATGAAGTCGATCTCATCCAAAACTTTCTTAAACATTGAGCTCCTCTGCTCCCAGTAAGCTAGGCATGGTGATCACACCAGTAACACCAGCAGCAGGGAGGCTGAGGCAGGAGGACTGCAACTTTGAGCCTAGCCTGGGCAACTTAGCAATATCCAGTCTCAAAATAAAAAGAAAATTTTAAAAGTGTTGGTCCTGGGATCAACCTCCAGTATGACCAAAAAATGAAAAGAAAGAAAAAAAGAAAGGAAGGAAGGAAGAAAATAAACTGTAACCCTAAGTACTCAGGGCTTGACATTGACAGGTAATCTACAAACTTCGAAGACCCACCATCGAGCTGGAATACTTTGCCTGCTTCAGTGGAAAGGGTCACCAGGCCAGAGGAGTGAGCCCAGGAATCACAGGGCACAGAGAGGCAGTTGCTGGAATCCCCTGAAGACAGCCTCTCCCCAAGCACCAGACAGAAAGTAGGGGGCTAGAGAATAGAACAGAGCTCCCAGGCAATGTGGGGCCCTTGCTAGAGCTGCCAGATAAAGGCAGATTCGGGGACATACACTAAAAATCCTGCAGTGTTTCATGTCTGAAATTCAAATGTACTGAGTGAGCTGGTGTTTTATTTGCTATTTTTTTTTTGAGACAAGGTCCCTCTAGGTAGTTCAGGTAGGCCTTGGACTTGTGGTGATCTTCCTGTCTCAGCCTCCCGAATGCTAGGATTATAGGGGTGTGCCGCCAGGCTCAGCTTATTTGCTAAATCTGGCAGCCCTATCACACCCTATTTCCCAAGGAGATAGAAGACTCCCTTGCCCTGACCGCGGAAGGTCAGGAACAGACAAGCCCAGCACACCCCAGGGTGCAAGGGTGGCGTCCTCCTCAGACGGCACTGGGGTGGGTGATGCCCTCACCTCACCAGACCTGACATGCATGCGCACCCCGGGCCTCTGCTGGGGGCCGCCTGCCCAGTGCTGCTCCTGAGCCTCACACATCCTATTTCTTGTCTGCGCCATACCTGATACCACAGCAACCGTAGGAGGCGCTTTCCTCTTGATGAGGGGACACTGACAAAGGACCTGCACAGGTGGCACCTGGTGGAGCCAAGTGGGCACAGCTGCTTGGACCCCAACCTGAACCCTGAACCACCCCACTCTATAGCCCCCATTTCATGGAACTGACAGTGGCTGAAGCAGGCAGGTTTCTGTTTTATTATGTTTAAACCTCTCCCACAGCTGCTTCCAGAATTCCCTCTGCCATCACTGAGTGGCTGGCAAATTTGTGGCCCAAGAGGGCTGCTGCAGCCTCCACCATCATATCTGTGTTCCAAGCAACAGGAGGAAAGGCGGAGGAAGAAGGGAGGCTCTCTCCCTTTCACAGACTTCCAGGAGTCATAGGCTTCCCCCTTGGTCACGTCATGTGGCTAGTGACGTCTTAACTGGCTGGTGACAGGCACCATGAAGAAGTGATGGCTGAGGGTCACCAGCAGCCTCTGTGATGCTGCCTCTGAGGTGCAGAGTCCCCCAGGGAGTGCAACCCAGCACCCCGTATGGCCAAGCCATAGCAGCCATGTCCCCCATCCTGTGTGAAGCACCCGTGTCCTAAGGCCTGTCCCCGTGGCTGTGGGCACCTGCTGGAATCCCCTGGCTGGGCTGCTGTCACCCAGCTGCCTCCCAGTGTGCACCGCCTTGGCGAGGTTTCAGACCCTGCTGGCTCGGGCGGGATGTGTGGGGGTGCCTTTCAAGGCTCTCGGCTGAGAATCTGGGAGCAGAGTCACAGGGCTGTGGACCCGGTCTGCGGCAGAAGCCCTGCCTGCCGGGGATGCAGAGCAAGTTCCTCGGGGGAGCCTCCGGCAGCCCTCAGTCCTCCCCAGGCCTTAGGGGCCTGGCCCAGTAAGATCAGCCAGAGGAGCTCCGGCCTGGGAGGCTGTGGCAGGAAGGCTCCGCACAAGTGTCCCTTCCAAGGATCTTGGGCCACAGCTCTTAACCTCTGGGAAATGGGCACAGCCTTGAGAACTTCAGAGAGAAATGTCTTTTCTTTTCCTTTCCAATTCTACGCTCTGTTCTTCAGAAAACACTAAGCCTTGCCAGGTGTGGTGGTGCATCCCGTAATTCCAGCACTTCGGAGCCTGAGGCAGGAGGGTCACCATGAGTTTGAGGCCAGCCTGGGCTAGGTAGCAAAAGCTTGTCTCAAAAAAACAAAGACGTGAATGAGTGAAAGAAAGCAGGCTCTGCTGGGGCTGCTGCGGGAGACAGTGACACTGTACCAGAATGTGACGCCAGAATTAGGCTTGGCCACCAGCCCACTTGGATTTCAGTCCTGGCTCTGTGACACTGGATAGGTTCCTGAACCCATCCATGCCTCAGTTTCCCACCTGGAACCTAAGGATGACAAGCAGATGTGCTGCGCAGTCTCTCCTAGACAGTAAAAGTGATCAGCATGGGACACGAGCAGCCTCAGGACCTTAGGACCCAGGGCTGCTGCAGCTTGGCTCCAACGTGGCCCACACGACAAGGGAAACCGAGGCACCTTCAAGCTCCGTTCCTCACCCCTTTTCTGTGCACAGGTGACAGGCCAAGCTGAATGGGCTCAGGAGCGTGGCACCACTGCCACCTGGTGGCCACAGCACCAAGGGGCTCTGAGGAAGCCAGAACACAGGGTCACCATTCTCAGGGCCTGTCAGCTGCCCAGGGCCTCCTGAAGGCCAGGGACCTCCTGACCCAGGACAGGACCCCAGGGTCCATGCTCCTTCATGCTATACGTGTCACCAACCCTCGTGTGCCCCTGTGCAGGAGGCAGGACCTCAGGATGGGCAAGGCAGGCCCAACTGCCTGGGTGGAGCCTCACCCCCGAAGTCAGCTCCCCCTAGGGCGCTGGGTGACAGCCCCTGCACCACTCCCTGTCACCTGGCTTTTCCCTGCTCCCTCCCCAGCATGGGTGGAAAATGTGGGTGAAAATCCTTACAGAGCATCGCAAAGCCGTCTGCTCCAAAGGCAGCTACTATGTGGGCCCTGACCCCACGGCCCTCCTCACACCTACCCCGGCCCCTCCACAGTGAGCAGAGGCCAATTACTGGGTGGCACCTGGGACCCTCAACCCCACCAGGCCTTTGAGATGGCCTCGACAGACACACAGACCCCAGTACAAATGGCACTCCTGGGGCACAGTAGTTATTATCACCATGCAACCAGGCAGAACACCCATCCCCGCCAAGGTCTCCGCACCTGCACTCTAGCCTTGGGTGGGTGGTCTGGGTTAGGCTCCTAAATCAAGGGGGTCCAATAGGATATGAGGCTGCTTTAAGAAGCTCCAAGTCAGTTAGCTGGGATCTCCAATAGAGGACGCATAAGTGGGGCCCTATCCTGGACATTGTTGCTAAGGGTGCCCTGGCCAGATCCTCTTTGGTAGAGTGGGTGGGTCAGCTGCCACCACGCTGGAGCTGCCCCTTCTCTCAAAATCTCTCCCCTGCTACATTCCGCCAGAAACCACAGGGGGACATGGCCCATCTTCCAGGCACAGCTGTGCAGTGGATTCACCTCCCAGGGCCGCCCTGCCAAGCCTGGGTCAAGCCACACCCTCACTCAGCGCCCCTCCCTACCATGCTCTTCTTCCATGAGAGTTCACCCCAGAGCACTGACCCAGTGCATGACCCAAATCCCCACCTCAGGCTTCACTTCTAGGGCCACCTAAGGTAGCCATGTCCTATTGCTGGACTAGAAAACAAAGCAAAAAAGACTGTCCTCAACCAAGCTTTAGACAGGCTCCTCAGAGTCATCTTTTTTTTTTTTTTTTTTAAAAAA
>PVLD010028067.1:7603-20012 GCA_004027595.1 Dinomys branickii
AGAGTTTTCTTCATCTCAATTGCATTAATTTCTGCCCTGAGTTTTATAATCTCCTCCCTTCTTTGGGCTTTTGGTTTGGCTTGTTGCTCTTTTTCTAAGAGTTTGAGGTGTAGCATTAGGCTATTTATTTGCTCTCTTTCTGTTTTCTTTGTATATGAGTTCATTGCTATAAATTTCCCTCTGAGGACTGCTTTCATTGAATCCCACAGATTCCGGTAGGTTGTACTTGCATTTTCATTTATTTATAGGTATTTTTTAATTTCTTCTTTAACTTCTTGTGTGACTCATTGGTTATTTGGGAGGTTGTTGTCTAATTTCCAAGTGTTTATGCGGTTTTTGGAGTTCTCTGTCAGTAATTTCCAATTTCATTGCACTGTGGTCAGATAATATGCATGGGATAACTTCAATTCTTTTACATTTAGGTAGATATGCTCTGTGGGCTAGAATGTGGTCAATTTTAGAGAAAGACCCATGTGCAGCTGATAAAAACGTGCATTCTGATGTTGTGGGGTGGAGTACTCTGTATACATCTACTAAGTCCATTTGTTCACACTTTTGGTTCAGGTCTGTTATTTCTTTACTGAGTTTCTGTCCAGTTGACCTGTCTCTTTGCATCAGAGGGGTGTTTAGGTCCCGTATTACAATGGTGTTATTAGTTATTTGATTTTTCACGTCTGTTAAGATTTGATTTGTAGTTAGGTGCTCCATGGTTTGGTGCATAAATGTTTAGGATTATTATCTCTTCCTCTTGGAGCTTTCCCCTAACTAGTATGTAATCTTCTTCTTTATCTCTTTTGATTGTTTTTGGTTTGAAGTTTACATTGTCTGCAAACATAATAGCTACCCCTGCTTTTTTCTGGGGTCCTGTTGCATGGAGAATTGTTTTCCATCCTTCAAATTTCAGCCTGTGGATTTCCTTTTGAGTAAAATGTGTTTACTGTGTACAGCATATCATTGGATTGTGTTCCTTAATCCACTCTTAAAATCTTTTCCTTTTGACTTGTGAATTGAGGCCATTTACATTAATGGTTATAATGGTTATATGTTGGCTTATTCTAGTCATGTTATTTACTTGTTGTTGTTTTCCTTCTTTCATTGTCTGTTTGCTTACTTGTTCTGTTTGAGGGTTTATTTCTATTGTTGTTCTTGAGATTTTTGTCACTTTTTTCTCTGTCTAGAATATCTTTTACTGCTTTTGCATTGCTGGTTTGGCACTCATGAGGTTCTTCAGTTGTTCTTTGTCCTGGAAATATTTTATTTCTCCACTGAATTTGAAGGATAGTTTTGTAGGATACATCATTCTCATTTGGAAGTTGTTTTGTCTCAGAATCTGTAATACTCCAAGCTCTTCTTGATTTCATGGTTTCCGTTGAAAAGTCTGCTGTGATTCTGATGGGCTTTCCTTTATAGGTGATCTGTTTCTTTTCTCTAGCAGCTTTTAATATTGTGTTCTTTTGCTGGATATCTGGGATCTTGACTATTATATGTCTGTGTGTGGTTTTGTTTGGGTTATGGCTCGTTGGGGTTCTCTATGCCCCGATTAACTGTACTTCAGTATCTTTTACCATTTTTGGGAAATTTTCTGCTTTTATTTCAGCAAATATTCTTTTTATATCATTTCTGTTTTCTCCTGCTGTTTCACTAACTCCTATAACTCGAATATTATTTCTTTTTGCCTCATCTTGCAGCTGTTGGGTTGATTTTTCTTGGATCCTTGATGACTTTATGAGATCCTTCCTTTCACGCTCATTAGCTGCCATGCTGTCTTCAAGATCTGAAATTCTACCTTTGGCTTCATTTAAGCGGTTTTGCCAGCTTTCAGTGGATGTTTTCAATTCCAGGCAATCTCTTTGGACCTGTTTCATTCGTGGTGTTTCATTCCTAAATTGCTCTTGTAACATTTCCATTTATTTCCTATTTTCTTCTATTCTTTTATCTATTTCTTCTCTGTGTGTGCTGAACATTTCTTCTATTATGGTTTTCAGTTCATTTTTTGTCTGAGAGATTATTTCTACTTTAATCTCTTTTGTGGCCTGATGGATTTGTTTCTTTACTTTGGATGTGCTTGTTTCCGAGATTGCAGGTATGTGACTAATTTCTGCTTTAATCTGTTCTATGGCCTGATGGAGTTGTTTCGTTACTTCGGACGTAATTGTTTCATAAATTGCAGGTATGTGGCTTATTTCTGCTTTAATCTCTTCTTTGGCCTGATGGAGATGTTTCTTTATTTCGAGTGCAATTGTTTCAGAACTTGCAGGTATGTGGTTTCCTGGTTCCCCTACATCCTCGCATCCAGGACTCGTTCTGGGTGGGGTTGAGTTCTGAGACTGCATTTTGTTCTTCCGTCTTCCCATTTTTGGATATCAGATTCAAACTATTGAGCTATAAATTACCCAGGCAGTTCGCCAGGCAATGGTCCATTGCAAAGGCTGCTCCAATGGCTCCTTCTGTTTGGGAGGATGTCCCTTGAGCTTTCTGCTGAGAGTTCCGCTCAAAAGGCTGCTCAGATGCTGCTTTGTGGGCCTTGCCACTCCCTACCGAGACACCTGGCCAGGGCGTGTAAACAGCTCCCCCGCCCAGGGGTCCCTGCAGGCATGGGGGCCGAGCTCCTCCCCCACTCGGTGATCTGGTCACGGTGAGCAAACAGCTCACCCATCCCGGGATCCATGCAGGCAGGAAGTTCCCAAAGTGCTAATATTTTGTGCTTTGCCTGCGATCCGCCGCTCCCTGGCGCTTCTCTGTCTCCTCGCACACTCTGGGCCTCGGGGAGGGAGCGAGGCGCTGTGCTCCTTTGTGCTCCGTACGGCGCCACGGCCGCAGGCTACAGGCCGAGGAGGGCACTCGCAGGCAGGGATGGGGACCAGAGCGTGACCCTGGTCCACAGCATGGATTTGCGCAGCCTGCTGAGGAGTGCAGGCTCTGAGTCCGCCCCGCGCTGCAGCCGCCAAAAAGCCCATTTTTGGCTGCAGCCGCCGGCGAGCCGCGCAGGGTCAGGAGGTGGGAGGGTCCAGCCCGCTGGCGCCCTCGGGGCACTTGGACCCAGCCGAGCCACCGCCTGCACACAGCGCCGAGCGCCTTGGGTGCCCACCACTCCGGGCCTGCCCACGCCTCGCGACGGCAAGTTGGGCTGCCCCGCTGCGACCTGGGCAGCGCAGAGCAACACATTCAGTTTGAACTTTGCAGCCGTGGTCCCGGCACTCGCGCACGCCAAGCCTGTCTCTAGCTGGAGATCCCTATCTGGGAGGATCTTTTCTGCTGCTCACCTGGTTGCCATCTTCCTGGAGGTCCAAGAAACTATTTCTGATAATAATGTAATTTCAAACATATTTCAGACAAGATCAGGCACGTTCAGGGTGGTATGGTGGTAGACTCAAACATATATTTCACTATTTTCTTTTCTATAAATTTCTCCTTTGAATACTAATAATTTTGGTATCTTTCCCCCTCCCTGCAATTCTGGGAATTAAACCCAAGCCTTTAGGCATCCTACGCAAGCACTTCACCACTGAGCTCCAACCCCAACACTGGATTTTCTCAGTATTATTATTATTATTATTACTGGTTTTGGGTTTTTTTCTCAGTATTATTAATGTCAAGGTCAACTGGAGATTCAAGAAGGTCTAATACATATGATTTTTCCCTTGGAACAAATTAAATAAAACCTTGAGATACCAGCTTTGTCATTTCTCAGTTATAACTGCAATGTTTATATCTGATATTTTTACTAGTATTCAATCAAGATACAAATAAGAACATAACTTTCACGTGTGAACAATTCCTAACCCTACTTTTGTTCACATACTTATTAAATTTTTAGATCTTTCAGAATTTCAGGCTGCACATTTTTTGTAGAAAAGAGAATTATAGCCTCTATTGAGCACAAAACAGAAGAGAGAAATATATATATATATATATATATATATATATATATATAAAGTGAAGCAGAGGATATCATTTATTTCAACTCTAAACTATAGTTTTCACATATGTTTATTTCCAAAAGAAATGCTTTTTTTCTTGGTTCTTTTACTACTAACATTTATATACACCATGAAAGTGGGTAGGAAAATAATAATTAGGAAAACGATCAATAATTAAACAAAACAGTACTTTTTACTTCCTTTCAAATCTGTCTTTACAACTGGACAACATTTCTGATTGTTGGAAATGCACAACTCTCTGAAATAGCATATTTTCTTCTGTATACCAGTATGTATTTTGATTCTGACAGAAATCATCATACAGTCATTCTTTCTTTTATATAACAATTTCTTTAAAAACTTACATTAACTAGTTTAAAGCTAATATATCTTCATTGACAAATGGTTGTCAATATTTAATTATTTATGTCCAATAAACCTAGATATCAGGTCAAAATTTTAGGAGTACCGGTTGTGCATCATGTTCCCTTTGTGTGGATTTGCCTAGAGGTGATTCATAAATATTATACTAGCATTTTTATAGCTGTGACATATAACTTGCTATGTGTTTTAAATTTTAAACATTTAAATATTACTATATCTGTTTAAATATTTACAAGCATACTAAATATTGCCAGAAATTATTATTACAGACATTTCTAAGCTACTAGTAGACATTTGGCCCTTCACTATCTCTTTGGCTATGTATTGAATTGAATCAGGTGCAGTTACCTGGATTGTCAATGTTATGGTTTGTGTCTAGATGCTCCCCCCAGCACATCATACAGTAGTAGAGATTTTTCAGAGATAGCTGAATCTAGAGCATATGATTGATCAGTAGTGCAGTTCTGGGACTAATGATGCTGAGATTAAGGCTGAGTCCCATACCTGCCCTAGGACAGGTAGCCTGCATAAAATATAAGGGCCAGAAAGAGAGTTAGTCTCTCTCTTCTGGCTCATTGGTTTTGCTGTCTTCTGCCTGCCATGAATTGCTCTCCTCTGTGAGCCCACCCTGCCTTAGATCCAGCCAATTATGGACTGAAACCTCCATCAACTCTGAGCTAAGTGAGCCTTTCCTCCTTTAACTTTGTGTGTCAGGTGTCTTGTCTTAGCAGACAAGTAACTAAGACAGATTCTTTGTACCACTTGTGCAGATGTCAGTTGGCTTTGCAGTTAGGCAACTATACTGGCAGGCTTTTACCCACCATCAAAAAGCACCTCTTCTACTTGGCAAAGTGTACACAGAAGCCTTTATTTTTAACACAGAAAGTGTGAAATTTAGATACCTAACTAATATAGTCTTTGCTTCTCTATTCTTCAAGCTTTTTTTGGTTCAAAAATATTAGTGTAAGAAATAACACGTGGAGTTTTTCTTATGTCATATACAGCTTATCCACCCTTATGGCATACTATTTATGTGCAAGTCATGTAAATTTATCAGAGATTTTACATAGTTGGAATATATTATTCTGAATTTTTAACAGAGGTTCCTTAATGAGCTTTATCTTGTAATTGATGTTGATGGTGTGCTTAAGAGAATGTAATGTTTGCTAAGTACATCAACGTACTCTACATGAAAATTTAGTTTTTTTTAACTAAATGCTTTTATGGCTGCTAAATTTCTTACAAGGTGGAATGGATGACTTCTTTCACTTCAGAGATTTCTTGGTAATGTGGAGATTAAAAATTTTTGGGTTTCAATGAATATGCTGAAATTTTATGCTTCATGATCCCATTCTTCCTCATATGGAGCCTTAACCTCAATTTAGTAGACCTGCCTATGTTGAGAAAGAAATATATGTACATATATTAAAATATAAATATATAATATTTATGGAAATTTTCATCTCTCACAATTAAATTATACCCTTAGTCTTCGTATTTCTCAACCCCTGTATTGTAGAATATGAGATAGGATCTTTACATGCAACTAAAAACGAATTCTGGCTTTCACACTCAATTTTTAGTTGTGGAAGAATCACCCTCAATTTTAGTTATCCTTTCTAAAGCACACTTAAATTTAGAAACACTAACCCAAGTCCGCCATTTGTATAGTTAGTACTTGGCGCATCCCCACAGCCTGCTCCCCACAAGCTGCCCCATGCCTTCCAACAAGCTCCCACTGTGAAAGTATCAAAGTATTACATGGCTGCCAGGGGCCTGGCCGCACCCCTTGTGCTAGGGTTTCTCTTAGCAGGAAGATGACCGCTAATGGGCGATCCACGCCCTTTTATAGCATCTGCATTCAGAACACGCGGCATCCACTGTTCCACGCTGGCTTTCCCTGAAGCAGCTGGAGATAAGAAAGAAGGAACTCTCACTATCATGAAGGTGAGGCAAGGAAAGGGGATTCAGGAAGAGTTCTGCAGATTTAACAGAAGCTTTACTCAGCCTGACTAGGACCTCTGAAGCTGATCTGACCCATCACAATTCTGCACTGGCAGAAAGGATTCGAGCCTTCTCCATTCATTAGGCACTAGTTTCTTTCAGAGTTTCAGCTGGCAGCAGTTGCAGAGCAGAGAATCAAGTGCTTCATTTCACTGGGGAATCTGGGGACGGTATCGTTTCTCCCTCTAGACAGACTCTTAAATGTTGCCTGTGTAAATGGCTCCCACTGATAGCTGGAGAGGTTCACTGTGCCTTATTGTGTTATAATCCCCCTTATGTTTATTAGCCTTTCAGATTTTCTTTCCTATGAACTGTAGTTTGCATTTTCTGCGCATATTAAATTGGATTTTGTTTTGTTCTTACGCTGAATTATAGACACATTTGCTATCTATACCTCTTATCAGCTGAATGAATAATTTTTGGCTATTTTCCTATATTACAAATGAATTCTGAGCCTTTGCCTTATCTTTCAGGTTGATTACAAGTTATTTGGTGCACAATAGATTTTTGCCTTTAATATCCTCAAATTCATAAAATTTCCTTCTTGATTTCTTTTCTTTCATTTTAAAGAGAATAATAAAAGCAGTAAAAAATAACAGCAACATGGACAAAAACAGGAGAGCAAAAACAATAAAAATGACACAGGGTTTCAAAACAAAAGGATAGAAATTAATAGTGGTTGTTATATTACATATTGTTGTCATCGACAGAGTTGCTCAATGAGCAGATGTAAGAATGCAAGTTTGATCAAACAATGAAAGAGAATAAAAGGTGATAAGGAAAACGTTAGAAGCGATTCAGAGCTTTACTAAACAAGATGGTAGAAATTCAGCAGTGGTTGTTATATTGCATATTATTGTCTTCAAATTAGATGTTCCGATTACCAGAAACAAGCATGCAAAATTGGTCCAAAAAATTAAGCATGAACTGTTCCTTTCAACAAACCAACAGACATCAGCAATACAATGTTCCCAACTCTCCAAATACATATTCCCTTCTGCTTTTGATGTGTTCATTGAGTGAACCTTTTATGTGCTTTCAAAGCATAAACATATTTTGCTGTTTTATGCTGTAAAGTTTCCTTGTTTACATTCGATTCTTTACTACTATTGGAATTACTCTAATAAAATTTTATTGCATTCTCTATGAGTAGCAAGTGTTGTAGCAGCAGTCACTGAGCAGTCAAGCCCGACTTCCCCCACACCTTCCACCACTTACAATAACGTATTTGCATAAAAAAAAAATGTATACTATGCTCCTGTCTCTTCTGTCTCCAGTTTTTCCATTAGTCCATCTCTATGTAGCTCAGGAAATTTCACATTAATTCGTTTATCATAGACTGAAAATAAATCTTGAATACTGGAGGAAAAACTGTAAGTTTTTCTTATAAAAGTGTTAGGTTTTGTTGAGCCCTTACATTTTCTTCATATTTTCAGTATCACCTGTGCAAACCTTGTCATACCTATAGATGGGTTTAGGGATAATTGATACTTTTAAATAAGAAAATCTTTATTTCAGATATGATTCTCTTGTCATTAAATTTAGGCATATTTAAAAAAATTTTTCAAGTAGCAAAACTTTCATCAAAAATGATGCTACTTAGATTTGTTAAAATGCGCATATCTGCTATCTAATTTTGTGTTGATTTTGTAACTGTTCTATGCTTTGAATCGAAGGTTTGTGTTTTCTAAATATCATGCTGAACTCATTCACAAAGTAATGATATTTGGAGATTAGGCCTTTGGTGGGAAGCTAGTTCACGAGAATGGAACCTTCGTGAATGGAATTAGTGTCCTTACAATAAGAAGCATGAGAGAGATGATCTCTCTCCCATTCTTTCTTTTCTCAGCCATACAGGGATATAGCAATCGGCTATCTACGGGTCAGAAAATGAACTTTCCCCAAAAACTAATCTGCAGCTTTGGTCTTTGGCTTCCCCAGCCAGAACCAAACATTAATGCCTTTTAAGCCACATAGTTCCTGATATTTTTTATCTAGTAACCTGAAGTGCATAAGATATCGCCTTTAGAAAATATTATTTGCTGTTATTTTGTTGGTTACCAAGAATTTGTTCACTGAAATGATATCCTAGTCTATTTTTCACTGCCACTGTTCAATATTCAAACTGGATAATGTATAAAGAGAACAAATCTATTTCTTACTGCTATGGAGGCTGGGAATTCCAACATTGGGACACGTCTAGTGAGGACTTTCTTGCTGGTGGCACTTTTCGTAAAGTTCCAGATTGGCACAGGGTGTTATGCAGAGAAAGTACTCATGAGACAGGTAAACTGGCTTTTATAACAGACCCATTCTCGATAACTAACACACTCCTTTGATCACCATTCAGACCATAACTAAATTTACTGTGGAGAGTCAATACATGTACATGGGCAATTTTGATTATTTTTTAATATTTATAACCAATAATACCTTATTAATATATAAAATGTGTCAGTGGACATTTATTTTTCCTTTATCAACCAATTTGATATATCCTTACAATTTGACCTTTGACTAACTTGGATAATAGTAGCAAGTCATATTAGCTGGGAATAATCTCCTGTCTGCACATTTGAATTATGCTAGCTTGCTTATACAACATTAGTTATTTTATACTCACATGCATAATTTTAATTATGGAAAATCACCACATAAATGCTACTCTGTACAGACATACACACACATATGTAAGATACATTATAGTGAGAGAATACTTTCTTTTTGTTTAATTCTGATTTTCAAGAGATGTTCCTGCCACTATAATGTTGATGATAATGTGATTCTAGAGTCTCGTAGACCCCATTATAATTTAAGAAGATTACCTTTTATTAGAGGGCTGACAGAATACTGCTTTATTATGAATGCTAAATTTTCCTGAGTGACTTATTTTGCACATGCTGAAGTCACAATATGTGGTTTTTTTCCCCTACTTTGTTATTGTGGTCAATTACATTTATTGCTTTCCTAGAGATAAATCATCTTAATCTTCCGAGGATAACATAGTTGTTCATGATTAGTTTCCTCCAACATTATAAAGTATTAATTTTGCTGATCCCGTGCTTGGAATTTTTAAACCTACTGTTTAATTTCTGAAATTGGTTTATAATTAGCCTTTAATATTAATATTCTTGTCAGAATCTAATATCAACTTTATATATCAGACTCATAAAAGAAGTAGCAGGCTTTAGAATTTTTCTGCTTTTTGTAAATGTTGTAAATGATTAATGATCAATAAAAGACTTATAAAATATTCTGGGCTTTTGGATTTCTTATGGTGTGAAATATACATGTAATGTTACTGATTTTATTGATTTTATTTCAAAATTTCATTTGTTTTTTACCATTTTGCTTTTTTGTTTTAAGTCTATTTTAAGTAGTTGTAGAAATAAAGTAGGATGGATTGCTATATGATTTTCATTTTACAATTTATTTACCTGAAATTATTCATAATAACCTTATATCATTTAAAAACCCTCAGCTATTACTAATTTATGGTCTCTCTTTAGTTATTAAAATTGTCTGTCTGTCTCTACCTTTTCTTGATAAATCCTAAAACAACTTTGCCATTTTCTTAGTCTTACAAACATTAAATACAGGCTGTACTGAGTTTCTCTGTACTTTTCACAGTCATTTTTTTATCTTAATATCATTTTATTCATGTATTACTTGGGTATATGGCTATCAACCTCATAAATTGGATGCCAGACTTATTAAGATCCAATTTTTCAGAAGCATTTAAATTTTTTTTTTTTTTTTTGTCTTTTTTGAGACGGGTCTCGCTATGCAGTTCAGGCTGTCTTTGAGCTCACTTTGTAGCCCAGGCTGGTCTCGAACTTGCAATTATCCTCCTGCTTCAGCCTCCTGAATGCTGGGATTACAGGCGTGCGCCAATGCCCGGCAGCATTTCAATGTATTTCTATGTATATACTACTGTAAAATTCTTTCTGGTGAATTTTAATGCTTCTCAATAGATGGATTTTAATTAAAAATATTTCATTTTCCTTTAAAGAAAGCAACATCTCAGGTTTTTATTTTTTGAGTTGGCCTGATGTGTATTTTTCTCTTTATTCTTTTACTTGCAAATTTTTTTTCATGGCAAGATGTTAGGTTACTTGTTAATGGTAAATAACTGAAATCTTTATTTTTTAGTTCATTACAATAATATGTAATTTAAATAATAAATTTATTATATTTATATTTACTATGGTTAATATGTTTGGATTTAATTTTCTTATTTTGTGTTTCTCCTTTAACTTTCCTTTTGACATTTTAGTCTTTTTAATTTTTAACCTCATTTCAGAATTGTGAAATTTTACTTTTAATTCTGCCTTCCCCCCTGCTCTGTAGTTATCTTTTGAATTTGAATACTCTATTTTATTTAGTTATGTGTATCTAAAGATAATTTCTGTAATTCTTTCTTAAAATATATTTTGGATAATGCCTACCAAATTATCAATTGGAAAGTATGTCATTTTTCAAACTTTCCATATTTTCATGGACTACAGCTCTGTAAAATAAAGTAAAGATATAATAATAGAAAATTGAAACAAATACACAGGTAAAATAGAAGTCTGCCTGCCTGGTAAGTGCAAGGTCTTGAGTTTGATTCCTGGTACCATAAAAAAAATTAAAAAAAAAAAAAAAAAGCCAAACTTCTTACATATTAAATTTCATAAAATTTGCTCTGTTAAGTTGCTTTTAATGTTTCTTCTCCTCTCAGTTCTTCTTAAAGATCAGTAATATAATAGCACTCATACAGTAGAAAATATAGTTTGAGTAAATTACCTATTGAGTAGTAACTTGATGGTAATCCATCTCCTCTCTCAGCAGTACCTGTTTTGACTATGACTATAACATTTTTGTTTTAAAGTCCAAATTAGTGTTTAAACTCTTTTATATATGAACATTTGTGTACACTATTATTTATATATAAAACTATTATTTAGATATTAAATTATTGTGTATAAATTATAAGTCAGAGATTGTATACTTTTTAATTTCATTGCATGATTTTCTGTGTGTGACTCCTAGAGTAGCCCCCCTTCTTCGTCCTTTTGAAATAATTCTTCATGACTTCCTCTCATGAAGGTAAGTTTGTGACATACTTTTTGCAGTTCTTTTTTTCTTCAAGTGTCTTTATTTCTTTCACAGTTTGTAGTAACAGTTTAGGTTGATATCCAATTATAAATCAAAAGAGTGTTTTCTTTTCAGGACTTCGATGATATTGTTTTACACTTTTTATTCCCTTTTTTATTGCAATTTCTTTAAATCATGTTTTTTTCTCTCTCTACCTTTACATTTTGCTTTCATCCCTTGATATATTTAATGTTACTTTTTATTTTACAATAATAAAATGGGTTTCCTTTTGTTTGATGTGCTTGTATTTCTGCCTACCTGTTTTTGTTTTTCTCTAATTCTGTAAAAGTTACATCATTTTCCTTGCTGATGCTGCTCCTCTCAGTCTTCTATCTCTCTGCTGTTTTCATTACTTCTCACAAATCTCTCTTCCCACCCTCCGCAGACCTATTAGAGGAAATCTAGACATTCTCTGCCACCTTCCATGCTTCTCAGTGCCATGTTTTTCCATCTTTTTCATTTATTTGATATATTCTAGGGGATGTTTTCCAACTATTTCTTCTGTTTTATAAGTTCTCTCCAGAGTTCTATTTATTTTCCACCTCACCTATCTATTCAGTGTATTATTTAGTGATTACACTTTTATTTGTGTATGATCTGATTGTTTTCCCAATATATCATATTTTTATTGTCTTTCATTTTGAAGTGTTTGTTTCCATTTTTCTTTATAAATATCCTTAAATTATTTTTATTATCTATTAATTCAACTCTCTAAAGAACTTGGAGGTTTTAATTCTTCTGCTGTGGTTTAACTAACTAGCATTTTTTTTTTTTTATTTTAGAAACATAAAAGTACAAAAACATATTGACAAACAGACACCCATTATCATAGAAAATAGTACAATCACAACTAATCTATAGACAAGGTGATATGGTCTCAACAGTAGTTGTTGTTTTATCCATTGATATCTTCGAATTGTACATGTATGGACCCATATACAGACATGCAAATTTAGTCAGAC
>PVLD010028068.1:0-19921 GCA_004027595.1 Dinomys branickii
GGATTCTTGCAGATAGGCCACTCAGGTGTTCCTCCCTGGGTGGAGCTCCTTCCCCCCTCACAAAACCCGTTGGGGCGCCTAAGTAGGTCTTCCCACCCGGGAGATCCCGAAGTCCTTAAAGCTGCTTTGATGTCTCTCGCTGGGCTGAGCTTCTTCCCGATTCAGGAAAAACCGGTTAGAGCGCGCACTTAACTCACCCAGTGATCGTGCAGACAGGAGTGCCGTTCAGATGTTTTTCCCTGGATAGAGATTTTCCCCGACTCAGAAATCTCGCCGGCCGGTCGCTGTTGCTCCAGTTCACGCAGCTCTGGCTGCGGGGGTAGGGTTCTGAGCGGGATCCCGGAGCGCTGCCCAGTTTGGCGGTTTGTCCCAGTAGCGCGTTCTCTGTCGGGTTCAGGAGCTGAAGCCGTTCTTCCCTCTGCACTCGCTCTCTTGGCTGGTCGTCTTCTTCCCGGAAGTCCTTATTTCTGTCTTCATATTGCTATATTTCATTGTTTGGGTGGTAATCCTCTGGGAGGTTCTCTCTCTGCTGCCTACCCGGTCGCCATCTTCCCGGAAGTGTTTGTCAGTATCTTATTGAGGATTTTTGCATCTATGTTATTTAAGAAGATTGGCCTACAGTTTTCTTTTTTGGTTGGATCTTTCTCTGGTTTTGGTATTAGGATAATGCTTGCTTGCAGGAATGAATTTGGGAGTATTGCTTACCTTTCAATTTCACTAAAGAGTTTGAGGAGTGACATCACTAGGTCTTCCCTAAGTTTCTTATAGAATTCAGCAGTGAATCCATCAGGGCCTGGACTCTTTGTTGTTGTAGTTGTTGATAGGCTTTAAATTACATCTTTGATTTCATTGACTGATATTGGTTTATTTAGAATTTTTATACCTTCTTGATTCAGTTTTGGTATATGTATTTAAGGAATTTTTCCATTTCTTCTATGTTTTCTGTCTTACTAGAATACAGCTTCTTGAAGTAGGTACCGATGATTGTCTTAGTTACTTTTCTGTCATTGCTGAGACAAAATACCTGACACTCAAAATTAAAGGAGGAAAGGCTTATTTAGTTCACAGTTTGTGGAGCTTTCAGTCTATAATTGGCTGGCTCCAAGGCAATATAGCATGGCAGAGAGGCAACATTTCAAGGTGGCAGAAGACAGCCAAGGCAACAGGGCAAGGGGTCAGAGAACAAGCTTCTTTTCCTCCCTTATATTGTAGGTAGGCCACCACGCCCTAGGATGGGTGCATGTAGCACTCACACCATCTCCATGCCCTCCTCTTGCAGAGGATGAGGATGAAGATGTTTACAAAGTAAGGACCCTGGCTCCCTGCTGCATTGCTTAAACTTCTAAACTTCTCAAATTGACACAGTGTTTAGTATTTGTCCATTTAGTATGATATTGGCTGTTGATCTGTCATAGATGACTTTCATTAGATTGAGATAAAACCTTCTATGCTAACGTGGCATGGTGGCGCACACCTGTAATCCCAGCACTTGGGAGGCTGAGGCAGGAGGATCATTGAGAGTTCAAGACCAGCTTGGATTACAAAGCAAACTCAAGGTCATCCTGAACTTCATAGTGAGAACCTGTCTCAAAAAGACAAAACAAAACAAAACAAAACAAAAAAACCTTTCTATGCCAATTTTCTGTAGGGTTTTTCTCATGAATAGGTGTTGCACTTTGTCAAATGCTTCTTCTGCATCTATTGAGATGATCTTATTTTTTGTTCTTGACTCTGTTAACATGGTATATTACTTTTTTTGGTACCAGAAATTGAACTCAGGACCTTGGGCTTGCCAGAGAGGCATTGTGCCACTGAGCTATATCCCTGGCCCTGGTATGTTACATTTATTCATTTGCATATCTTGAACTTGCCCTGCATCCCTGGGATGAATCCTACTTTATCATGCTGTGTAATTTTCTTGGTGATTTGCTGCATTCTGTTTGCCAGTATCTTATTGAGGATTTTTGCATCTCTGTTCACAGGAGACTAGCCTATAGTTCTCTATTTTGGTTGGATCTTTCTCTGGTTTTGATATCAGGGTGAGGCTTGCTTTGAGGAATGAAGTTGGGAGTATTGCTTCCCTTCGATTTCATTAAAGAGTTTGAGAAGTAGTGGCATTAGGTCTTCTGTAAATTTCTTGTAGAATTCAGCAGTGAATCCTTAGGGCCTGGACTTTTTTTTTTGTTGGTAGGCTTTAAATTACATCTTTAATTTCATTGACTGATATTAGTTTATTTAGAATTTTCATATCTTCTTGATTCAGTTTTGATAATTCATATGTATCTAGGAATCTGTCCATTTCTTCTGTTTTTTTCTGTCTTATTAGAATACGGGTTCTTGGAGTAAGTATTGATGACCTTCTGGATTTCTGCAGGATCTGTTTTGATTTTATCCTTTTTATTCCTAATTCCATGGATTTGAATCTTTTCTTTCCATTTTTTCATGAAGTTACCTAAGGGTTTGTCAATTTTATTTAACATTTCAAAGAACCAACTCTTCGATTCATTGATTCTTTGTATTAGTTCCTTAGTCTCCATTGCATTAATTTCTGTTCTGATCTTTGTAATTTCCTTCTCTGTATAAGCTTTGGGCTTCACTTGTTCTTTTCTAGAAGCTTGAGGTTCAACATTTGGTTGTATATTTCAGCTCAGTCTGTTTTTCTGATATGGGTATTCACCACTATAAATTTCCCTTATAGGATTGCTTTCATTGTGTCCATAAATTCTGGTATGTTGTATTGGCATTATCATTTAATTGTATCAACTATCTAATTTATTCTTTAATTTCATCTGTGACCCATTGAGTGTTCAGGAGGGTGTTATTTAATTTCCTTATGTTCATAAAGTTTTTTGTGGTTTCTTTTGCCATTGATTTCTAATTTCATTGCACTATAATCTAATAATATGCATGGGATAATTTCACTTCTTTTTCATTTACTTCCACATGTTCTATGAGCTAGTATGTTGTCTATTTTGGAGAATGTCTGCATGCAGCTGAGAAGAATGTATGTTTAATGTGGGGTGGAACACTCTTTAGACATCTACTAAGTCCATTTGTTCAAAAGTTATGTTCAGTTCTGGTATTTCATTATTGATCCATCTATTTGTAACAATGGGGTATTTAGACCCCATTACAGCTATATCAGTCCTTTTTGATTTTCACATCTATTAATATTTGTTTTATATACTTGGGTGGGCCAGGATTTGGTGCATATATATTTGTGATTGCTATCTCTTCCTCTTGGATTGTTCCCTTTACAAGGATATGTGGACTTCTTTGTCTCTCTTAAGTAGTTTTGGCTTGAAATTAACTTTGTTTGCAAATAGAGTAGCTGCTCCTGCTTTTTTATGGATTCCTGTTACTTGGAGTATTATTTTTCATGCTTTGGCTTGCAGTCTAGGAATTTCTTTTGAATTAAACATGAGTCTTATATGCAGCATATTGCTTCATCTTGCTTCTTGATCTATTCTGCCAGTCTATTTTTTTTCTTTTTTTGGCGGGGGCACCATGAATCAAAGTCAGGACCTTGTGCTTGACAGGCGGGTTCTGCACTGCTGAGCTATATCCCTGGCCCCTAGTCTGCTTCTTTTAGTGGTGATTTAGGCCATTACCATTGATGGTTATAACTGATATATATTGGCTTATCTTTGTCATGTTATTTTCTTGCTGTTGATTCCCCCTTTTCTCTGTTTAATTACTTGCACTGCGTGGTGGATTCATTCTCTTGGGGTTTATGGAGTTGTATTTTTTTTATCTCTTTCTAGAATGTCCCTCAGAACATTCTCGAGTCTTGGTTTGGTGATCATGACTTTCTTCATGTGTTCTTTTCATGGAAGTATCTTATTTCTCCATCAATTTTTTTTTTCCGGGACCGGGGATCGAACTCAGGGCCTTAGCGCTTAGCGGCAAGCACTTACCCCACTGAGCTGTACCTCCAGCCCCTTCTCCATCAATTTTGAAAGATAGTTTTGCAGAATACATCAGTTTGGGTTTGAGGTTGTTTTCTTTTAGGGCTTGAAATACTTCAAGTTTGCCTTAAGGTGAGGGTGTGTGTCATGAAGTCTACTATGATGCTAGTGGGTTTTCCTCTTTAGGTGATTTGTTTCTTTTTTCTAACAGCCTTTAATATTCTGTTCATGTTTCTGGAAACTTAACTATTATATGCCTCAGTGTAAATTTTTTTTATCATGGCTAGTTGGAATTCTATATGCCTCACTTACATATATGTCAAATTCTTTTTCCATCCTTGGGAAGTTTTCTGCCATTACTTCTGTTAACAGAATTTTTATTTAGTTTGTGCTATCTTCTGCTTTTCCATGGATTCTGGTCAATCTTAGGTTGTTGTTCTTTGCATCACCTAGCATCTGCTGAACTTTTTTTTAGTTTTTATTTATTTTATTTTATTTTAAAGACAAAAGAATGGAGACATATGAACCAGAATAAGCCATAAACAATATCGAAAATACAAAATTATACAGAACACAGCAGGGAATTAGCACTGGATGGATGCTGTATTACATAATGCTATCTTCACATTAGTTATCACACAAACATTAAAGGAAATACCAAACTATAGAGAAGACAGTAGGGAATTAGCACTGGATGCTGCATAATATAAAGTTATCTTCACTTCTGTTAATACAAAAACGATTGAGGAAATAAAAATTATAGAGAACATAGAAGGGAATTAGCTCTGGATGCTGTCCTACATAATGTTACCTTCACATGTTACTCAGTTACATAGATGATGGCCCATTTCATCATTCAATTTTCTCCTCCCTCATCTCTGTTTCCCTACCACTCAGTCATCTTCTCTGTGATAATAACTGTATTCCTGGGTTTGTCTATACCCCTGGACTCTCGCCTTGGGAAGAGATATAGCTACCTCAGACCATACTATAGCACAAATGGGTGTATACAAACTGCCATGGTCAGAGGTGGAAAAGCACCCATGCTCACAGTGGACCGCCCCGCTCCACCCTGTCACTGTGCTATGGGTGGGGGCAGGTCCAGTCCATGGGGTGCGCTCAGTGGGGCCCACAATGGAGCAGCCATGGGACCCTCAGCAGGGCAGCCACGGGGCCCTCAGTGGGGCAGCCACAGGGCCCTCGGGGGGGCAGCTGTGGGGCTCTCGGCGGGGCAGCCGCGGGGCATGTGCCCCTGTCAGGGTGCCCTCGATGACCCATTCAGCTCTCTTCCGTTGCCTCAATGCCAGAGGCCCTTTCTTCTCCTCCTCCCTCCTCCTGATCTCCAATATTACTGTTCCCCACCTTTTGCAGCTGGGCATTGGACAAACCTACAATGCTTGGTATGAGGGCTTGAAATCTCCCCAGTCCGTTCTCACTGTGTTAGTTCAGGATATGAACTGAGTTTAAAGATTAGTTCTAGAATAGAGTTGGAGGATTTTCTTGGTTCTGCTGTATAGAGTATGTTGTTGTTTTTCAGACTCCCGGTGTGCTGCTTTTCATCTAATTTGTTGCTATGGGTTCATGCAAGGTTCATATGTACAAGCTGTAAGGAGACCCTCTTGGTGCTCACATTAATAGTTTGGGGTGAGTCCTGAAGACCGTGGATTCGTCCCATTGTTGCTAGGAACAGGCGGTGCTTGCTCAAGCTGCCAAGACTCAAGGTGCTCCCAGGGAGAGTTCAGGGTGGGAGCTGAGCCCCAGCAACCCAGCTCACGCTTCCTGCCTGATATTGGAGTGAGAAGGGCGTGGAGCCCCACAATCCACCTCCATCTGCATCTCCCTCCCGTTGTGGTGCTAGAGCCCCCATCCGCTCCTTGGCCAGATCCCTGGGAGCTGCCGCAGCTCGCTGCCAAGGTTCCTCGCTGCTCTCCTCCAGTAGCGGCTCACCCAGCAGAGAGGCAAGGGGTCACCACCTCGAGACAGGCGCAGAGCCGGGCGTGGTGGGCTGTGTACTAGTTGCATTGATTCTCTCCAGGCACTGATTAGGAAGGTTGCTGCAGGGTGGGGACTCTGCCCCAGTGGCTGTCGCAACCTCTCAGTCTCACACTGGGTTTGACAACTGCTCCCGACCACCATTGCCTCCTTTCCTGGCTGCACTCTCCTCTCTCCAGCCCTGGACCCCCTCTCGGAACTCTGCTCTCCCCTGGCTGAGTCGGGAGGCTTCTGTGAGCATGGGCCTCCGAAGCTGCAGCTGCGAATGCCGGAACAAGGGCATGGACCATGGGTGTGCTTGGGGCGGTGACTTCCTCCTTCTCCTCTCCCTCCGACTGCACCATGGCTGGTCTCCGATCCTTTCCTCCAGCAGAGGTTTTGCTCAGTCTTTCTGAGGGCTTCAATTCCCATTTCAGATCCTTCCTGAGTTCAGGATACCCACCCCTTTCCCTCTGTCCTTTGTCTGAGTGGCATTCCTCTGGGAGGTTCTCTTTCTGCTGCCTACCCGGTCGCCATCTTGAAGTTCTCTTGTAAAATTTATTTAGTTATTTGTTACTTTCTAATGAATTGACCATTACATTTCTAAAGTTCTGAAATGGCCAATAGACCTTAGAAAGATACCACTTTAGGCTTCTGCTTGAAACCAACAGCTACAGAAAACCGCTGGCCTTGATTCAGGGCCATGCATCTGCTGAATTGATTTCTCATAGTCCCTTCCTATTTTTAAGAAATATTTCTTTTCATGATCACTACTCACAGTTCTGTTTTCTATATCTGATAGCCTGTCCTTACATTGCCTCATTCTTCTATATATACTTTTAATGGAAGTTTTAATTTCCTGGATATCTGTTTGAATCTGTTCCATGGATTTAATTTCCTTTCTATATTGGGGGTTTAGTGATATCCATCATTTTTCTAAGGCCCTGTATTTTTAAAAATCTGTATCTACTCTAGAGGCACTAAACATGTATTTCATTATGGTCACCATCTGTGTAGTTATATGAAAAAAATTTTTTTGGTAATGCTGGGGATCAAAACCAGGGCTTTGTGCATGTGAGGCAAGAACTCTACCACTGAGTCACATTCCCAGCCCAAGAAATTATTTCTGATTTGTTTTTTGCTAGAGCCTCATGTATCTGCTTTGTTACTTCTGCTATTACCACTTGAGAGAGTCCTGGTTGGTGGCTTTTGAATTGTTCCACCTCACTGGCCCCTAGGTTTGCCTTTTGTAAGCTGGAAGTCTAGGGTTGCATCTTGTTTAAGTGTCTTCTCATTTTCTTCTTCTTTGTTTGAGTTTAATTCCTGGGTTGATGCTTGTAAATTGTTTATGGTGAGTAGCTTTATTGCTAGTATTTAGAGCCCTTAGGAAATGTCTACTTCACAGAATGTCTTCCAGGAGTAGCTGGATTTTGGGTTTTCAGTCTGTTGCAAGATCCTACCTCTTCTATATATTGGGGATGAGAAGTTGCTGCCTATTTGGCCCAGCCTCTAGTTCTTGGACACTGTCCTATTATATTGTTTATGACCCTTAGGTCAAATCTTATTTTTGGTCTACCAGGAAGAACAACTGATTAGGTAATTATGTTACCTGGGCTAAGGTAGTGTAATCAGCAACAGTGACATAATCAAATACAGCCTAGAAAATGACAAACTGTGGTAACTATTAATTTGCCACATTAACTGTATGAACTAGATTTGTGGTTTATATCACAAAATCTAAAACATACCAGAAAGTTGTATATAGTACATAAGCCTTCAGTATGGAAATTTTATCTTCAGGGAGACAAGTTAAGGGGGTTGAGGGGAAAAATAGAGAAACAGAAGAGGAGGAGATTAGAAGCAAGGCTCAAGAACAGAGGAAGATTATGCAAACTTTGTGAAACTGGTGAAGAAGACAGGAGGGAAAGAGTGAAGGAAGAAATAAAAACAAGCACTGAAGAGAACAACAGCAAAAATCTAGAAACTGTGTTCACATTCATACAAAAACAAGATCAAGAGAAAACAAAACAAAAACAGGAAAAGAAATAAAATAGGAAAAAATAGAAAATATGAAAGAAAAGGCCACTTCAAGCCATGTCTCTGCTGTCACTGGTATACAATGTGGGCGGACAGAGTCCAGATCTGAGTTGATTAATCCCAGCAAGCTGCTGTAGTTTTATGGTGGGGTAGTGGATAATCCCATCAAGACTGCACCTTTAGTTCTACTGAAGGTCAGGCTGTTTTCTGGCTCTGAGGCTGGAACCTGATTTGTTCAGCCTGGAGCACTCTGTGTGCCTCCTGCCCACTTGAACTCAGCATCCTCACCCTGTCACTGGGAGCTGCTAGATGGAGCTGACCCACAGGTATTCTGAGTTCTGAGCTCAGTTGACCCCTCTCCAAGATGGCTACTGACCAATTGCCACATCCTGGGGGCTGTCTGAACCCAAATAACTCACCAGCCACTGCAGTCTGCTGTGTCCACTGCACTGTTCCACTGATGCATTTCTCTGTGAAGGTCGCTGAGGTCACCAGTAGTCACTATGTGTCTGCAGGGTTGAACCCTGCGCCCATGCAGTGAGTCCAGGCTCAGGGAGAAAATGTCTCCTGCCACCTTTTTATTTGAAGTCTCTCTCTTCTCTCTCACTCTCTGTGGGCTTCAATTTTCACTTCAGATCCTTCCTTCTTCTCTTCCTCATAATGCTGTATTCTAGGATCTAGACGCCAAATCTCAGAGGGGATCTTTTGTTGGTCTATATTCCGTTTCTGGACAGGGTGAGAGGTCCTGAGAACGAGGTGCCTGCAGATGAACAGAAAAGCATGAGAAAAAAGAAAAACAAGAGGCAAACTCTGCGAATAAGGGGCTAGCAGCCTTTTGAACTGAAGCCTCAATTACTATTCTCAGTAACCTTTTATTGAGAAAGAACAAAGGGAGTAGCTGAGAAGATGGGAGGATATCAACCGTTTTAGCAAGAACAGTACAACTCAATTATCACATAAATAAGACTTGACTAGTTAGCCATCATGTTATCATTCCTTCGGGCATATCTCAGCAAAGCATTTAGTATTGCCCTGGTGGCTTTCCACAGGGACACAGGTTCTGCAAACTTTTCCTTTCCACCAATGCTTTTGCTAGACTTCCTCCGGAACCCAACAATCATGGCTTGGTCAGGCCTGAGGTAATATACTGAAAGATGAACTAAGGAATATCCTTCTCCACAATCTTTCTCTGCTGCTCCCCACTCGGCCATCTTCCAAAATTTTCTATTTTGTAACAGTCTTGCTGTGTCTAAATTACCCAGGCTGGGGTTTAACTTGAGATCTTCCTGCCCCAGCCTCCTCGAATGTTGAGATTACAGGCGTGGGCCACCATGGCCAATGAACAGCGAGATTTGTATGCTCCCAGGGCATGTGGCAGGGGCTCGGTAATTACCTGTGGAATGAATGATTGAACAAGGCTCTACTGGGCCTGGTGGGCCAGTGACTGAGCCTGAGTGGATTGAACTGACTAAGTCAGAGTAACCTGGAGCTTGAGAGGAAGAATGGTTTCTGTTAAAATATGAAGCTTCATCTTTGCACCCATGTTCCTTGTAGATTCTTGATTAGCGATGTGTGTCACCAGTCACATGTGTACATTTGCCCTCTAGCAGTCTGTCACCCTCTCCCAGGAGACAGCAGTGGGCAGTGAACCTACAGAAAGAAGCAGGAGCCATAGCAGCTGCTGGACTGTGAGAAAGGGGCAAGGGCACACAGAAAGACCACCAGAGGAGAGGGCAAGTCCCAGATCTGTAAACCCCTTGCTCTGGAACCAGATGAAACGCACAAGGACACAGCTCCCTGGGCTGAGCCTGAGCACCTAGGGCTGCTCACATTCTCAGACAGCCCAAGTCTACCCATATCAGCCACCCCGCATGTTCCTGGGCTGACTGTTATTCAGAGACCCCAAGCATCTTCCCCAGGTATTGGCCCTGGGTCTTTGTCAAGTCCTTTGACTCAGCTGCAGGCAGGGATCCTGGACAAGGAAATGCCTTCTCTCGCTGCACAGCTCCTTTGGGATCTAGCTGTGCTGCCCATGGAACTTGGGACACATTGACTCCTATCCAGGTTGCTCTCCACCTTGCTTACCATGGATTCATCCTCATTCTCAGTGAGGATTGTCTGTGTCACCTGGTCAGGAGCAGAAATATCAGGGACTGGAAAGAGATATACTTAATTTAAGCAAGTATGGCTTCATTTACTTCCAGGTGGCTGTGCTACATTTCTGTCATGAAAGTGGTGACTCTCCAAAGACACATCCATGTCCTAGTGTTGGGAAAGTGTGATGTCATATGGGCTTCCTGTTCCCACAAATCTGGACTCTGCAGGGCTTCAGGCACTGCCCCTTCAAGACGATGGATCCTAGGCACTTTGAATGTCCTATGCCACAGATGTGTAGGCAAGAAGAGGCTGCCATCTTAGCAGGGATGATGACACTGGCTATTTGGGGAAACTGTGGTCACATGTTTCTTGATCTCCTCTATCAACTGTGACGCCATGGACAAAGGCAGCCACCTGGCCTGGATTATTCCTGTGACCAGAGCAGACCATGACACTAGGTCTCCCAGAGCCCCAGGCAGTAGTGGGGGAGCCTAGGCAGGATAGTGGAGGCATCTGACTGGGCTCCTCTGGGTCTCTCTGGTGGCCACACAGGTTGTTGATTTAGTTTCCTATGTTTCCCCAGGGAGAGAGACTACCTGCAGTCTCTGTCCCAGAAGAAATAAAGAACATAAAAAAGGGCAGGGAGACCTATTTATTTTTCTCTATTTCCTCAGGTTGGATATTCCCCACTGACCTGTCTTCCTTTGTGCTGATCTCTCTTTTGCCAAATTTTTTCTGCTGTTAAGTTCATCCCATGACTTTAAAACTTTAGCTTTTGTATTTTCATCTTTGTTCTTTTTGGTTCTGGGGGTTGAACCCAGGTCCTTTGCATTGAGCTATATCCCCAGCCCTTTTATTTTGAGATTGGGCTTTACTAAGTCAGTAAGTTGCCCAAGCTGGACTTGAACTTGCAATCCTTCTGCCTCAGCCTCTCAGAGTGCTAGGATTAAAGGTATGGTCCACCACTCCTGCCTTTCATCTTCTTTAACCCAATCTTTTAAATTATAAATTGATATGGATTAATTTTTTATTAATGGCTATCTTTAATGACTTAATTGTAAATTTCTGAAAATGACCTGGGCATGGTGGCACACATCTGTAATCTCAGCACTTAGGAGACTGAGGCAGAAAGAGCTCTGTGAGTTTTGAGGCCAGTCTGGGCTATATTCTGAGTTCAAATAAGTCTGACCTATATAGTGAGATCCTGTCTCAAAAAAAAAGTTCTTGAAGATGAGCTATTGGTGTTCGTGAACTGAGCCTATTCTGTATGTGGATGTGGGGGATTGTGATTATGAGCTCCCCACTGGGGGTCAGCATTCACTACTCTCTTGACATTTTATATTATGGGGAACCATTCAGACTGCTTCAAAGTTCAGGGGCATCTAAGGACACATAAGGACATGACCCTGCTTGTCTAGCGCAGGTACACAGTGGGATACAGTTATGTAACCATGACTTAGCACAGGTTAACACGCATGCGTTAGTTACAGCACTATACAAGAATGTAAAAATGAGATAACAACCTATATGAGAATTATACAATAACGATGCAGGCGGTTCTTACACTCTCACTCCAGCTTTCTCCTCCGCTCCATGCTGCCTGCTGTTGTTGCTGATGTCTTGCACACCTGTGTTCTTTAACCTTGGAACGTCACTTGGGAAAATCCCCCATGGGCCTCCTAAGCGGGCTGACATATATGTGCCTGAAGGTCAGGGAAAGTCTGCTTAAACCCCATGCCAGGCTGTGGTGAGCCCAGGGTGCTCACTGGCTCCTCTACCTCTACCACTGGCTCCTCTACCAGGTGCATCTTTTCTTCATTTGCAAATCCAAATAGCAAGGCTGTCCCTGGGCTTTTAACTGGGACATCCAGACTAAGTGTTTTGAGCAGCACTGACCAGAGGCTCTAGAGGAAAGAGGATTCCAGGTAGGAAATAAGTTCATCTGGAAGCTAGGTATAGTGGCACACACTTGTAATCCCAGCACTTGGGAGACTGAGCCAGAGGATCATGAATTTCAGGCTGGCCTGGTCTATGTAGCAAGATCCCATTTTAAAAAAAAATCACTTGGATTGTGGTTATTGAACAGAAGGCCATGGCTTGCTGATCACTCATGCTTGATGTACCTGGAGGACATCATTGTGGTTAGGGGATGTAGAGGGCTAGGCCAACCTACTGGCTGAGCTGGTTTTGTTGGGAGTTAGAGAGAGGGCAAGGGAGGGGCTGTCCTTGCTTTCCAGAGTCTGATCTCTAACTGACCCTCCGATTCCTCCTCTTAACCTGGCCTCTTAGTGCCTTCCTGGGGGCTGTGGGCTCCTCACCCTACTGTGTTGCAATATAGGTTGGGCTGGACTGCCTGGTGCTGGGGCTCAGGTTGAGTAATGACCTGGTGGTGGCCTGCTGTCTAATCTCTTTGCAACGTTGTGTCCAGCAGGGCCAAGGAGGGAATAGGGTGGGCTGATGGCTACGGAGCGTAGGTCTCCATAATCAGATCACCTCCAGTGGTATCCTGACACTGTGGGGACCCTGTTCAGGGAGGAGGGCCACTGGGCACCCAGATCCTCTCTTGTGGTGAGCACATACACTACTTGGAAACATGAACTTGGTTTTGTGCTGTTTTTTTTTTTTTTTTTTTTTTTTGAGACAGGGTCTCACTGTGTAGTGCCAACCAGCCTTGAACTCACTTATGTAGCCCCAGCTGGCCTCAGATTTATTGTAATCCTCCTACCTCAGCCTCCCGAGTGCTGGGATTATAAGCATGTGCCATGCTGGTGGAAACATGAACTTAAGACTTGGAGCCCTCTTTGCTGAGAGCTGCTGACAAATTCAAACTGAGTAATTTTTATTGCCTGTACCTCAGCCCCCAGGGAAATGTCCCAGACAGGGGACAAGGTGCCTTCTGCTGCCCACCTCTCCCTGAGTTTGTCTCCCACTGTCCTCTGGTTGCTGATAGCCTAGGAATAAGCTCCTAGGCTGAGCCCCTCACAGGTTGAGAACACACTGGGTTATTTTGTGAACAGTGGACAGTTTGGGTCAAAGAGAAGAACCATGCTCTGGGGCCCCGGACTCAAATCCATCAGTTCTGAGGACAGAGGATGAGGATGGGAGGAGGCCTGCTCTGGGAATCAGAGAGAGACTGCCTTTAACCATATCCTCCCAGCTGTCAACTCCTGGACCCTTCAGTATGTCATAGTTCTTAAAGTTCCTCTTCATCCTCAGTCCCTTGCGCTGATACACAGGCCCCAGGTTCACTTACTGGCTTTCTAGGCCCCAGACCTGGTCCCACCAGGAACCCGATACCTTGGGTCTCTCTGCTACCATTCACCCCGCTGCTCTCCATCCAGAAGCTCTCTTTTCTGCAGAAGTCTCCAGGAAGTGGGTTGCTCTCTACCTACCCACTTCCTCTATCTGAGGGATAAGGGGCTCACAGAGCCCTCTGCCCCGCTCAGAGTCTCTGCCTAGACCCCAGGTCCAGCCTCTGGACTCTCCCCCAGGCCCTGCCTTTCCATACAGATGCTGTGGCTGCTGCTGTTGACCCTTCCCTGCCTGGGGGGCTCCATCCCCACACCCCCTGGTAAGTCCTGACCCCATCCCTCCCTCAGGGTTCACAGGACCAGTCCTGGGGCTGTTCACTTGCCAGGGGCCTTGCTGACTCTGGGTCCTGAACACCTCCAAACATCCCCTGAAAATCACCCCACCTACTTCCTCAGACCCTCACCCACAACAGGAGCTGGCAGGCATCGTCGGGGGCTGCCCTGTCTCGGCCAGGAGGTTCCCATGGCAGGTCAGCCTGCAGTTCTACAGCCAGCAGAGCCACCGGTGGGAGCACATCTGCGGGGGCTCGCTCATCCACCCACAGTGGGTGCTGACTGCTGCCCACTGTCTTGAGCCGTGAGTGGGGCCGTCCATACCCTTGGCTGGGTGCAGGGCCACCAGGAGGGTGGCAAGAGTTTCTGGGCCTCCCCCAGGCTGCAGGGGCAGCCTTGGCCCGAGTGTCTGGCCCCATCCCTACAACTGCGCTGAGCCCAGCCTCCCTGGCCTGCAGGCCTCCCTGAGGGGCTCGTGGTGTCCCTTCCCCAGGCAGGAGCTGGAGGCCTGCGCCTTCAGGGTGCAGGTTGGGCATCTGAGGCTCTATGAGGATGACCAGCTGGTGAAGGTGGCTAAGATCATCCGCCACCCCAAGTACAATGAGAGCCTGTTTCCCGGGGGAGGCGGGGACATCGCCCTGCTGAGACTGGCAGCCTCTGTGGCATTATCAGAGGACATCTACCCCGTCTCCCTCCCTGTGGCCTCTCTGAAGGTCTCTGGGAGCAAGACCTGCTGGGTGACTGGCTGGGGTAACATCAGAGTTGAAGGTAAGAATTGTGGACACTTTGTTGAGGAAAAATTCAGGGGAGGTGACCAGGGATGGGGTACAGCTGTGGTGGAAATCCTTCATTGGCGTTTTGGGGTGCCTCTATTACTGTCCTGGGGCTGCCAATATAGATGGCCACATGCAGGTGGCTTAGAACATTATTGCTCTTGGGGCTACAAAGCCATATCCAGGAGTTGGCAGGGTTGACTCTTTTGATAGTCCTGAGGGACTATCCTTCTCCCTCTCCTGTTGCTGCTGGCAATCCAGGGCTTTCCAGTCATATGGCTGTGTCTCTCCATGCCCTGCCACAACATGGCCCCATGTGACTGTGTCCCAATTTCATCTGCCCATCTTCTCTAAGGATATCAGTCACTGGATTTAGGACCCTTCCTAACCCAATAGTACTTGTCTTTTTTTTTTTTTTTTTTTTTTTTTTTTCTTTTTGAGACAAGGTCTCACCATGCAGTTCAGGCTGGCCTTGAGCTCTCTTTGTAGCCCACGCTGGTCTCGAACTCACAATGATCCTCCTGCCTCAGCCTCCCAAGTTCTGGAATGATAGGTGTGCACTGCCATGCCTGGCTTTTTTTTTTTTTCCTTTGGTAAACTTTTTTTTGGTTGAAACTACTACCTGTCAATTCCCATGAAGTCTTTTTTTTTGGGTACCAAGAATCAAACTCATGACCTCATTTGCCAGACAGATGCTGTACTGCTGAGCTATATCCCTGGCCCTTACTTGTCTTAACTTGGTGACATCTGTAAAGATTCTGTTCCCAAACAGTAATGACCTCAGCACCAGGGCTCAGGATGTGGCTGTTTCATCCTTTTTGGGGGACAGCTTTCACCCCACAATATGATGAACTTTTTACTGAATCCTAATCACTGTCTTCAGATGAAAGTTGTCCCTTCCTTTGTAGGAGAGAAACCCCAGACCAAGGGAGGTTGACAGCTGGCCCAGGTCTCCTGTTGGCCAGTTCCTGAAGCAGGATGTGCAGGCAAATCTTGTGTTTCTTCGCCCCAACACTATCATGGTATAATCTCTGCTTGCTCCCACAGAGCCCCTTCCCCGGCCCTTCCAATTGCAGGAGGTGAAGGTGAAGGTCAGGAGTAGTACCAACTGCGAGCAGGTCTATCACCGTATCTTCTCTGAACACACTGGCCAGCTCATCAAGGATGACATGCTGTGTGCCGGAAACCAGAACTATAGCCCCTGCTCGGTGAGACTCCAGACCTGTGTCCTCTTCGCTGTTCCTCCTGGCCCTAGTGCCAGTGAGTGCAGGGAGGGCCAACTGTGTCCTGCATCTCCCACAGGGCGACTCTGGAGGCCCCCTGGTCTGCATGTGGAACTGCACCTGGGTGCAGGTGGGTGTGGTAAGCTGGGGTGACATCTGTGGTCACTGTGACCTCCCCAGCGTATACACTTCCGTGATGAGCTACGTGTCCTGGATCCACCACCATGTTCCCCAGTTCCCTGAGCCCTATGTGGGGCTAAGGTGGGATCCTCCTAATGGAAGAGACCCCCAATCTTCCTTGACATCTCTTCAGGGCCTTCCTCATCCCAGCCTCTCTGCTCAAAGCTCTGAAATTGTTCCCACCCCCAGCCCTCAGCCCCCAGATTGCAGCCTCAGCTCCTTCTTGCCCTCTAGGCAGAGGCGGGGGAGGTCCTGAAGACTGTCATCACTCTGGAAGGGGGTGCACCCTGAGTGGGTGTGGAGAGCCAGGGTCCAGTGCCTTCTGCTCACTCTTCAGATCTCATTAAACCTTACAAAGCAGCTTCTGTGTGGCTAAGTCACTTTGTTCCTAAAGGACACCCCCTTGGGATCTTAGCTGTGGCCTTCAGGCAGGGCAGAACGGGGCTGGGTATGGATGTGGGATGCTCAGGACCTGTGTGCAGGGTAGTCCCTGCAGGAGGCTACTGCCAGGAGTGCAGTTTGACTCATCCTCCCCGATCCCATTATCAGCAGTCTACCTTGGCCCAGGCCTCATTGTATAAGGTGGTGGCTTTCAGAGCTGGTAGTTGGAAGCTGTGTTCATAAACTGATTGGATGAAGTGTGGCGTGTGGTTGGAGACATCTGTGGACTAAGAGGCAGCCCAGGAGTGGGGCTCTATGTGTCCTGGGCTTGTTAGAGACTAACCCAGTTTGAACTTCTGGCCTGGAGTGTGACAGCAGAGTGATGGTGGGGGTTCATGTGGATTCTTTGGCAGGGTGGCCAGTTCCAGGTGATAGAAGCCCTGACTCCATTTTCAGGCTCCCATCTTAGGCCCTGTCTTCAGTGGCTCTTGACCTTTGAGGAAGCAGAGCCTCTGGAGTGGGGATACTTGATTTTGCCACCACCAATCTGGAACTTGGCCCAGGGTTCCTATCCCTATAGCCTCTTACCCAGGTGTGGTGCTCACTGGGGAGCTCTTTGGACTTTGGTCTTAGACTTGGCATCAGTAGTGGAGGCCTGTGCATCCTGGGCTGGTGACAAGTATGCTCCTGGGGTGTTGGGAGCCCCTAGCTCCCACAGGGCAGGGCAGTAAGGACAGACATCCTTAAGACCTGATGAAGCCTCTTATGGGGAGTAGTGACTCAGGTCTTTCAGAGACAGAACCCTTCCCATTAGAGAAGGATAGTACTGGCCAGGCTGCTGGGCAGGGCAGGCATTACCTGTAAGCCACACTCTACCTGTGGGCCATCCTTCTAACCCAGTGTGTCCAGGGCCCCAGACTGAAAATGTCCAACCACAGGGTCTGCCAGGCCCCACATTCTGTGACAGGGTGATTCTTCTATCAAAAACAAGAACCACCACTCTTCCCTTTGTGTCCTGTTGCAGTGAGCCTCGTCCACTGCTCACCAAAGCATTTGGCCCCAAGCCCCCTCCAGGGTTTCCCTTCCAGGTCTAGCAGTGGCCCATGTGACAGGAAATGATGAGCCAGGCCAACCTGCTGAGCTGCAGGGGACAAGGGAGGCAGCCAGCAATGTTTACCCCATCTCTGCTTTCCTAAGGCTGGCCCAAACTCCACATCTTGACAGGAAAGTCCTGAAGACTCACCCAGGAAGAGAAAGATCTGCTCCCACTCTTGGTCCTGAGTGGAGCCCTGGGGTCCTTGTTCTGTACTGTATCTCAGGCTGCATGTACCCCACATCTCCTCCCCCGGGGCTGTGTGTTCTTCACCCCACTGTAATCCTATGTGGGATGGGCTAGGGGCTGGGCCCTGTGGCTCGGGTTGGGCAATGCTATGGTTTCCCACTGTCTAATTAATTGCTTGCAACACCATGCCCAGCAGGGCCAGGAAGGGTATGGGGTAGGCTGGCGGCTGATAAGGGTGAGTCTCCACAAGGGGACCCAGCATGGGGTCTTAGGGGCTCTTCCATTTTAAGACCTCAGGGTTTTCTTGTGGGGACCCATGAATACCCACAGATTCATGTCACATTACTTTATATTTTTCACATCATATAAAAAGTGGGCTGCAGTCTGGTGCCAAGTCCCAGTGTTCTTATATGGAATCCTTAGAAAGTGAAACATTTGAGAATATCCTTGGCGTCTGCAGGCTGCCTGGCTCCTGTGATGTGCCCAATATCCAGCCTACATGAGCATCTTGAATGAATGTGTTGATCCCATCCTCTGGGGGCATGAGGCTCTTCCAAGGTCGGTTCCTTCTGCCTTTAATCAGGCGTCACAGGATAGCTTACTGTTCTTGGAGAGAAGACAGGTGTGCCCATCCACAGGTGTGAGGCTCTTGTCCCTAAAAAGTGTGTCTTCCCATCCTATGGACAACTGGTGACCTTGCAAAGGAGGAGCAAAAGGAGACAGAGAGATGGAAGCTCCAGGCATGGCTGTCGGGGGAGATTTAAAAAAAAACTGTTTCTGAGACAGTGTCCCATTGTATAGTTCAGGGTAGCCTTGAACTCACCATGTAGCCCAGGCTGGCCTTGAACTTGTGGCGATCCTCCTGCCTCAAGCCTCCCAAGTGCTGGGATTACAGGTGTGCATCCCCATGCCCAGCTACAACTGGGCGTTTTAAAGACTGATTTCAATAAATGTCTGTTCTGTTGATCGTTTGAAGGACAATTAGCATTGGATCCAGCAAAGGAGAAGCTCCATGTCTTCCATCGGCTTTATCCCAGGAGAACTGCCAAGAATTCTATGGGAAATTTGAGGCCCTCAGGGAGGAAATGATATGCTCAGCATCACAAGACTGTGGCACTAACATAGAATGCAAGAAAATGACCCCAGTGAGGCTTAACCCAGTGTGGACACTGCCCAGAGTTCAATTAACCCAGCAGGTTGAGTGGGAAGAAGCATGGACACAGAGTTTCACAGGATAGGGAGTCCTAACTGTAGCAGGGAGGCTCCTCTGTTCTTCAGAAATTACCCTCTGTTGTTGGCTTTTCCTTGTTCTGTTCTCCTTTTAGGAAATCACATCACAGTCAATAAGAAAAGTTATGTTGGGATTTATATTCAAGTCATATATCTGTATTAATGTTCTCCTAATACAGTGTTCTGCTCAGGACTGTGGTACAACTCTCCAGTTATTTGGGTTGCTGAACTATACCTTTTTATTTTGTACCAGGAATTGAACTCGGGACTTTGCACTTGCCAGGCAGGTACTTATGCCTCTGAGCTATATCCCTGGCCCCTGAAAACTATATCCTAATAGGACTGTCATGTTTATGGCAACATTGTTCCCAATAGCTAGAAGATGGAAGAACCCATGTAGATAAGCAGAATGTGGTATGCACACACAATAGAACATTCAGCCTTAGAAAGGAGGGAAACTTCCAGGTACAGAGATGCACATGTGTAATCCTAGCTACTTGGGAGGGTGAGGCAAAAGGATTTTGAGTTTTGAGGCCATCCTAGATACTTTAGTAAGACAATGTTAAAACAAAACAAAACAAATAAAAATAAAAAGGGCTGGGGTGTAGCTCAATGCTCAGTACCAAAAGAAAAAAAAAAAAGAAAGATGTTAAATTTTTTCTTCTATGTATTTCATCAAAATAAAAATTTGGGAAAACAGCAAGAATATATTATAATCCTGCTTTTCAGAATCCATGAACATCTTTTGATAGAGTCATTCCTACAAACTCTGAAAATGGTGCCTTTTCATCAGATTTTCTAGTAATGATATATAAAAATACAACAGACTTCGACCTAACAACCTTGATAAACTCTTATTTTAAATATTTGGTAGGTAGTTATTTCTATGTAAATAGTCACATACTCAAACAATGACAACTTTAAAAATATTTTTAAAATCTTTTTTCTTTTGCAGTACTGGGGATCAAACTCATGACCTTGAGTTTGCCAGGCAGGCGCTTATGCCACTGAACTATATCACCAGCCCCCCAAAAGTCATTTTTTCTAAATATTTTATTTCTTTTCTTTTGTGGTACTTAGCATTAAATGCAAAGCCTTCACATTGAACTGCACACCCAACCCCAACTCTGTTTTATTTTGAGACAGGTTCTTGCTAAGTTACTAAGTTGCCCAGATGGCTCAAATTTACAGTCTTCCTGCTTCAGCCTTCCAGAGTGCTAGGATTACAGCTGTGGCCCACCATACCCAGCTTCCT
>PVLD010028069.1:0-19908 GCA_004027595.1 Dinomys branickii
GGGACGAAGGAAAGGAGAAAAGAAAAAGACAAAAATGTATGTATGTATATAGGAATATATATGAATATACATATGTGCAGGAGGGCTAACATGGTTCTACTATTGTATTATATCACTTAATGCTAAGCAATAATCGATGACAGGATATTAGATTAATAGTGTATATCTGTATGTGTTAGCCTGAACACACACTTTGAAGGTATCAATATGTAAAGCAGCAACAAGCGGTGTTTTTTTCTGTTGTTGTTGTTGTTGATGTTGTTGCTGTTGTTGATGTATGCCTGTTTTCTTTCTTGTCTTTGGATTTTTGGTTTTTGTGTTTTTTGTTTTTTTTTTTCTGTTGTTGAGAGGATTAACTGTCTGACTAAATTTGCATGTCTATATATGGGTCCATACATCTACAATTCGAAGATATCAATGGATAAAGCAACAACTACTGTTGAGACCATATCACCTTGTCTATAGATTAGTTGTGATTGTACCATTTTCTATGATAATGGGTGTCTGTTTGTCAATATGTTTTTGTGCTTTTATGTTTCTAAAATAAAAAATAAAAAAAAAATAATAAGATTGTATTGGAGATCCCAGCCACTAAAATAAGACTAGAAAAAAGAATTATGAACTGTAAGATTACTAAGAAAACTATAAAAATGTCTTTGATTTTAGATGACATGATTTCAGGCCTTTAAACATCCAAAATAATTTAATAAACTATCAGAACTATAACATGTGAGATATTTCTTAATAATAATGAGCTAATAAACAATTTAGAAAACTCAATACATTCCAGCCACCATGTAATGATAAATTATATTTCTATTTGCCAGCAGAAAAGAACATTAGAAAATAACAATTTAAAATAACACAATTTTTACAGTGTAAAACATTTAATAGTTGAAGATGAATCCAATAAAGATGAACAAATCTTTACAAAGAGACCTTAACAAAGCACTACTTTAAAAATATTAAGTAAATGGAGGGCCACATTGTTTCCATAGATCAGAAAACAGAATATATTAAGTCAATTTTCTCCAATTGTTTTATGCGTACAGTTTGTTTTATAGAACAAAACCTTGAAGTGATGACAACACTTTCAGTACCAATATTTCTCCACTGACTTAATACTGCCTTTAATTTATGAATAGTTATGACACACTGCACTAACACTGACTAGAAGCAACACAAGATTAATAAACATAACACCTGCCTATTCCCAGAGAACTCTTTTCTAAAAGAGTTAATGTGCATAGATATATGTCTTAGCTTTTCCATTGCTGGGACAAAATACCCAGCACCCACATATTAAAAAGAGGTTTATTTTAGCCTACGGTACTTAGAGGATTCAGTCCGTGGTTAGCTGGTTGCAAGACAGAAATGACAAGGCAGAGGAAAGCTTCTATTTCATGGCAGTCAAGAACCATACAAAGAAAGGGGTCAAGCTGGTCCACCTCTTCCAAACAGGCCTCATCTCCTCCCTGCACATTTAGAGACCCCATGATTCAATCAACTTCTAAGGGCCTCACCTCAAACATGAGGCTTTGGGGAACATTTTAGGTATAAAAGTGTCATGTCTATTTCATTATACAAAATGCTTAGTCCATCCCTAAAAGTTTCCAAAGTTGGAACAGTTCTAGCATTGCTAAAAAGCCCACATCCAAAGTCTCAGAGAAACAAGAAAAATTCTTCAGTGTGATCCTGTGTAAATCAAGTGACATAATCCCAAAATACAGTGGCAAAAGGTGAGCATTCCCATTACAAAAGAGAGTGTAGAAGAATAGAAGAGAATCTGACCCAAGCAAGACTGAAAACTAGTGGGGTAAACATTAAGTCCTATAAATTCACTTTCAAAATCCAGGACGGACTGTGATAAGTTGTGAATTCCAAATGGATGAGGCAGCTCTGCCCCTACAACCTTGCCAGTTAGAAACCACATGGCCTCTCCTGTGATTTGTGCTAGTTGGCTATGATTTTTCCTCAACAGATGTTTCACAGTCATTGAATCGCTAACTTTCTAGAGTTATTTTTTTCCCTAGTTTTCACTGCACCTTTGGTTTTACTCTCACAGACTTACAGTTTCACACAATGCCCTCTCGTGGACACATTTATTTCAAACCTTCCTTTGAAATATGAACAGAAGCCTCCATGACTCAACAACTCTGTCATTGTCTGAAAAACCAGTACCACATGTGTAATGCCTATTTCTATAATCAGCTCTTGAGCCATGGTTGCAGAAGTTTCTGAGCGCCTGGTTGGCTGAAGTTGGGAAACACTTTCCTAGGTGCCCCTGAATGAGCACTCTAGATATCTCTTCTCAAAGGAGTCTTTCAAAGGAATTTACCATTTTGTAGCCTGGATCCCATAATGAATGGGGTTTACCTACTTCCTGAGATTCCCTCCAGGCATCTTTCCCATTGTCCCACTGCAAAGTACTTGGCTTATTTTTAGTGGTACAAATGCCTTCAGCAAGCATATCTACTTTTGCCTCAACTTAAAGTGCAGCTTTTGGGTCAAAATTTAAGTTTTTCAAAGTTTTCTGCTTTGCCTTTTGTCCATGGTTCTCACTATGACTCTGGCTAAAAGGAGGCTGGGATATCCATGATACAGCCTGAACGCTGGGCTGCCTTTGAATTGCCTCTGCCAGATGAATTACTCCATCACTCTTAGTTTCCCACACAGTCTCAGAACATGGACAAAAGATAGACAATTTTTTTTTTTTTTTGCCAGAGCCTAACACACATGTACTCAAGTCCAACTGCCAATGGAATCTTTGTTCCCAAATGAAACCTCCTGACCCAAGCCTTTATTGTCCAGATTCCTAAAAGCATTTTGCACTTCTGAGCTGCAAGATGTACAGCACATCAAATACCTCTCACATCAAACACTACTCTTTTGCTTGCATTTTAGGACTTCTCTTGCCTGCATCTCCAAATATTTTCAAATTCCTCCTGCAAACCAGTGCCAAAGGGTTCTGAGCCACTTGATAAGGTATAGCCACAGTAGCCCCCATACCAATTTTTTTTTATTAGTCAAATTTCCCATTGCTGGTACAAAATATCTAGTACCCACAATTTAAAGGAATAAAGGTTTATTCTTAGCTTATTGTTTTCAAAGCAGTCAGAACATGGATAGCTGGCTCTGAGGTGGAAATGACATCCTACTGGGGAAGTATGTTTAAAGGAAAGCTTCTTACTTATTGGCAGCCAAGAAACAGAGAGAGGGAAGATGGGAAGGGAGATATACTGCACAAATTGCATTCCCAGTGACACACCTCTTCCAACCACATCTCATTTCCTAATGACATATTTAGTTAAAACCACATTTATCAGTCAGTGGATTTTTCCACCAGTCAGTATAGTGCGTTCAAGATACAATATCCTCCCGAAAACCCCTCCTGTCAGTACATGAGAAGTTTGGACATTTTAGATCAGAAATATAAAAATATCCTTATTTCAAACTAAAGAAGATTCTGTGAAATGAGTAAGTGGCCTTGTCAGTTCAGAATTTTAATGTACAACTAAAAGTACAATACAGGCATGCAAATGATCAGAAGGAACCTGATGACCCAGAAAAGACATTCTTGAGATATTTAGATTCACTGCCTAGACTGTTTTCTCACATCCTCAAACCCATATAAAAATTCCAGTTCCTCACCCTGACTGCAGGATTTGTCTTTGGGAAACTCACCCACCATCTCTCTTGACTGTGTACTTGTAATCTGATCTGAATAAATGAATATCTTTTCATATTCTGATCTTGGTAATTTCTTTTTATTGCCTACATCACCAGCCCCCTGTACAACACTTTGCACAATACCTGACAGGGGAACTATGGAGAAAGCATGTATGGGTTCTTTGTGAGCCCCAGAAACAGATGCAACTTTCATTTGTGATCTTCTGTCAATGTTACGTTTTAGTAGGAATAGCAAAGTTCTAAAGCAAATTTTAAACCCACCATTCCTATTAAAATTATGAACACTACATGGGTGCCTACTGTCATTACTTCCATAGTGCACTATACCAGAGGTCCTACAAATCAAATAAGAAAAAAATTATAGAAATTGGAAATACACAAACAAGTTATAATCATTTAATGATGATTTTATTATACAGGAATTCATAAAATTTAGACCTAATTCATTAGGATTAATAAGAAATTGGAGAGCTCAAAGAAAACATTCTATGTGCTAGAATCAAGTTAGAGTCTAGAGCTATGAGTATTTCTTCTGCTCATAATTATCTCTTTCTAGACATGGTGGCTTGTGGCTGTAATTGGCTGGGTATCGAGCACAGGCAGTCCTGGCAAGTCTTAGAAACACACTCAATGTGTTTGTTCTTTGCATTGGTCCTTTCAGTAGTGCTGGATGTGCAAATAGCAGGCCTTTGCATTAACATTTTCTTTTTATTTTGACAAAAACTGTCTAAAGAGAGAAAAAAGGAAGTGCAAGTTCTCATATATAGGATTTAAAAATATTTCCTACATTAGCTGAAAATAATTAGAAAATAAAATTGCAATGATATGATTTTTAATAACAACAAATAAATTTAGTACTTAAAATTAAATCAAATAAAATGTGTGAAAACTTTGATGTAAATATTCAATATATGTTTATATAATTCTCTACTGATGAAGAATAAAAATGGCATACAATACTGATACCTCGATCACTGAACTCACTTTGCTCCAAATCTGTGTTCAAATACTGAAAAATTTGAGAACTGAATATATTTTCCCATAAGTAATAATGTAAAACCAAATAATTGCTTCTGAGGTCTAAAACTTGCACTTATAAATTCATTTCTCAAAGCCTTTAACAAATTTTACAGTGATTTCTCTCTAAATCTAGCATGGTTGTCATAGTTTTCCTCTTAATTTTCCTGCTGGCATCACTGACTTTCTTGGGAGCCGTAGTTACAACATTTCCTTATTTTTGGTTCTGGTTATGTACATTTGTCAAACATTTTGAACTGAACATGCAAAAAGGATAAAATTCATGGCACAGGTCTTACATATTAATATATTGATTGTTTTGCAAAGAAAGTATTTTTTTTCCCTTGGAGACAAGGCCAGTTCAGGCTGGCCTTGAGGTCACATTTGTAGCCCACGCTGGTCTCAGACTTGTAACAAACCTGCTACCTCAGCCTCCCAAGTGCTGGGATTATAGTCATACATCACCTTGCTAAGCATTTTGCAAAGAAACTATTATAACTGAGCAAAAACAGTTGGAATACAATCAAACAAATGGTAAGTCCAGAAAATATGTATAAAACCAGCAGATTGGACACTGTAGAACAAAAGGTCAGAGAAAGACAAAATAGCAATGGCACCTGTGCTAAATGAAGCACAGCACAGAGGAAAACAAATACTAGGAAACATTGTCTTATCTAACATTAATGTCATTAGAGGCCTAGAAGGACCAGAGGATGGGAGGAAAATGGAAAGTAAATCTTATGCTTTGGTTGTAGACTTCTGGAAATAAATATTGATTTAGCCCAACAAGAGAAAGCTACATACTCTACAAAAACCATATTTCTAAAAAGGAATAGAGCAGTGAAGGTATACAAAACCAATTAATCTAACATATAAGCAGTTAGTTTGAAAACTAAGGAAAGACAGTCTGAGAAGATGTGGGGCACAGTTCACCTGGAGAACACAGAACAAATAAGACCTAGTATACAGGTGCACAGGCTGAAATGTTTAGCTATGTATTAAAAGTCAAGTGTGAGAGTGAGAGGTTGAAACTCCTTAAATTCACATACACAAGTGGACTTTGATCTCTTCTCTCTTTGTATATTTGCCCGTAGTAACCAGTCGTCAGTGCAGGGCAGCAGTGAAAGGCGATGAGTCAGGTAAGGCTGGCCCGGTCCTTCCCCGCTGAGACACAACAGGCCCAGGACTGGAACGGAAGACCAGCACAGACTGTCACCTCCAAGCACCGCTGAGAAGCCACTGCAGCTGTGTCACAGTTTGTAACTCCATGTCCTCGCATGTGCTCATAGGTGGTGCTTTGGGGAGGTGCTTGGATTACGAGTGTGTGTTAATCACCAGGGGATCAGTCTACTGATGAGCTCACATCTGACCCGCTGTTAGGAGGTGCGATCTGGTCAGAAGAGGTAAGACACTGGCAGCACTGGCTGGGAGAATTTACGTCTTTCTGGCTTCTCCATTCTCTCTCTGTCTCTGTCTCTGTCTGTCTGTCTGTCGCTCTCTCTCTCTTCTCCCCTTGCTGCCTATCATGCAGTGACTAACCCTCCCCTGCCATGCCTCTCTGCCATGCCACCACCCAACTATAGACTAAAACCTATACACACTGTGAGCCAAAATAAAGCTTTCTTCCTTTATTTTGTGGGTGTCAGGTACTGTACCCCAGTGACAAAAAGTAACTAAGACAAGGTGGGAAAAGATAAAGGGGAAAACATGTACCTCTGAGCAAGAACAGAAGCCTACATTATTAAAGATGTGTTGCAAGCAGGCCTGCTCAAATATTAAGGAGTATTCTTTAGGCAAAAGAAAAAGGGTACCTAATAAAACCTTGGCTCTACACCCCATATCCAGAAATAGTGAATATTTGAGGCAGTGTAGAGTCTGTAGCAAATTCTTGATCTGCTATAGTAGAAAGGAGACATATATAATGTCTTGGCCTTTTAAAGCTGCCATTAGACAATTATCATAGAGTAGGGGACTTTTCAATAGCAGAAAGCAACTTTTCACATTCCCAAAGGCCAAGAAGCCAAAATCAAGATAAATTTGGTGTCTTATGGGGGCCTATTTCTTGCTTCATAAATGTTATTTTACGGGGTCTTCCCATGGCAGAAAGGGCCAAGGTTTCTCTCAGGACTCTATTACAAGAGCACTAATTCTATTACCTTCCAAAGGCCTCACCTCCTAAGACCATCACCTCAGGGGCTGGGGTTTCAACAAATGAGTTTTAGAGAGACACAAACATTCGCCACAGCATACAGTACAATGTATTAACGAGTTTCATAAAACTTTATGTACAAAAACTGGAGTGAGATCAGTGCATCAACTTCTGATTCATGCAAAAGAATAGAATGGCAGAAACTATAAATACTGGCAAATATAAAGAAAACTTCTTAAGAAACAAAAAAACTAAGTGCTAAGTGCTACCTGAGAGAGTAACCTATAACAAAGCAAAAGAAATAAAATGAATAAACCTAATTCTGGAAATAAGAGTATCATTTAAAAAGTTCAATTAGCTAGGTGCAGTGGTGCATGGCTGTAATCCCAGCACTCAGGAGGCTGAGGCAGGAGGACTGTTGCAAGTTCTAGCCCAGCCTGGGCTACAAAGTGAGCTTCAGGACAGCCTGAATCACACAGTGAAACTCTGTCTCAAAAAAGCAAAAACAAAAAAAAGTTCAATTAATCCAAAAGACAATAAAAATTAAAAATTAAGAAGGAGAAGTAAGAGTAAAAAGTCACGATAAAGACAAGAACACAAATTAGAAGAATGAATATAAACCAGCTATATGAAAACACAATAAAATTTCAAATATATAAACTATAAATGGCCTAAACAGACCAATTAAAAACCAGATTGTCAAACTGGTTTAAAACTAAGGATCAGTTGTAT
Organism: Dinomys branickii; assembly: GCA_004027595.1. Lineage (NCBI taxonomy): Eukaryota > Metazoa > Chordata > Mammalia > Rodentia > Dinomyidae > Dinomys > Dinomys branickii. Next base: position 7,589 of record PVLD010028069.1, read on the forward strand.
GCTACAAATGCTTTTTAAACATAAAAATATTGATAGCTTAAAAGTAAGAGAATAAAAAAACTGTATGACTTGTTAACATAAGAAAACAGAAGGCTGTAAAGAAAGGTCTGGCAGAGTAGGCAAGAACAAAGAGCCTGGTCAGAGATACTAAGAGCCTGCATAGTTTTTAACAAATGGTTTGTGACTATTATTGTTTATCAGTCGTGGCCATTTTAATATTAAATAATTAATAGTAAATAGTAAAAACTATCTTTGTTACCAGTTTTTAATAAAATTTGTTTAGAATATGCTATGGTATATTTTTTTGAAATAAAAAGGTCAATTCAAAGAAAAGAAATCCTACATATTTGTGGACCTAAAAGGAGAGCTTCAAAATATATGGGGCAAAACTTAAGAGAGACAAAACAAGACATAGATACATTTATGAAATGCTTTTGAAGGACACAAGATGTACACCAGTGGAAAGAATCTAATGAATTAGAAGACAATATGCAAGTAGGTATGTTGAACACTTAAAGAAATTTACTAAACTGACATAAACATCACTCAATAACTGAAAAATGCACACCTTATTTCAATATACAGTTTAGATTATTTCAGTGTATCCACAAATGTTTGCAACCATTGCCATTATCCAATTCCATAACATTCCCAACACCCCCAGAGCAAACCCTGGACCCGTCAGCGTCATCCCTAACTCTTCATCTGTGCCTGTCACGTTTCTGTCTCTAGGAGTTACCTCTTTTGGATATTACACAATAGTCATTTTCAGCTGATGAAACAGAGGATGTGAGTGGATGAATAACACATTACACTGCATTTTTATAATATCACAGATAGATACCTTTCCTAAAATTTATGCACACATTTTTCTCTATATGTATATGATTTATAGAGTCAATAATTTATGATCCTCTTCTATGATTACTCCATGAATTTCAGTTACTAACTAAATAAAGTAGGATGACAGTAAAAAATAAAGTTCTAAAATATAAATATGGATTAATGAATCTATAAAGATTCTGTTATTTCATAAAATTACAATTTTATGTGTTCTTGAAAGTGATTAATAACCGTAGCTAATGTAGGAGGGTGAGAAAATCAGTGGAGTCTAGGAGTTCAAGGCCAGACTGGGCAACAGCTTATTTCTAAACAAATAAATAAGTGAGACCAATACCATGAACTAAATCCTTCAACGATTTTACTGCTAAACTGAAGGAAAAAGAATTCTGCCTATGATGATGGAATAAAATTCTTAAGCTCCCATCCAGAAAATGACTCGCATATGAGCCCAAGTTGTCAGCATAGACTGATCTCGCTCTAGTTACTCATTCTCTCCTGGAGGGGAGGCTTTCTGACAGAAAAGATAAGAGAACAGATTACACCAAAAGACAGCATCTACTTCACAAATACTATTCGGTTTCTGCTGGATGTGATGGCGCAGGCCTGTAATACCAGCACTCAGGAAGCTGAGGCAGGATAGGCACTAGTTTGAGGCCAGCCTGGGCTACTAAGAAAGTTCAAGGCTAGCCTACTTTACATAGCAATACCTTATCTCAAAACTAAAAATAAAACTAATTAACAGTATTGATAACGATAATAATATTTAGTGCCACAATCCAGATGCCAGATTTGGCCTTTCAAATTTGTTAGCAAGGAAGAAGGTATAGAGAGCGCTCGTAATTTAGGTTTTGCATGGAGAGAAAAGCTCACTCGGGCTGTGCAATAATGGAAATCTAAACCCCAGATATAGAACTGGCAGAGGCTATCAAGCCAGTTCTCACCTTCAGTAAAGTCATAGAAGAGGAAACAAAATAAATTATTCTTATAGATGATCGACACTATTTCTGGTTAATAAAATGAGACATAATGTAACAGAAGGCTGAATAAAATCAAATATAATGAATTTCATAAAGAAAAAAGAACAAAACTGGATACAAAAAAGAGGTATTTATAAATAGATGATCGTTGAGGAATAATTTTAAGAGCAGGCACATTAGTAAGGGCATCATTTTTGTGGAAAAGATAGAAATAACATTTGAAAGATGGCATGTTCATACAGCAAAAATCTCTGTTCACTTATTAAGAGTAAAAAACAATAAAATAAAACAAATGATTCAGGGGGATAAATTTAATTCATTAAATTGAATTTAATGGGGCTGGGGATATAGCTCAGTGGAATAAGCGCTTGCCTAGCAAGCACAGGGTCCTGAGTTCGATCCCCAGTACCGCAAAAAAAAAAAAAAAAAAAATTGAATTTAATTTGTGTCACTGTTTTTCTAAGTCCTGGTTCTATAGTAGTAAGAATCAGTAAGTTTAGAAACTTCTCAGTTCGGAATCATCTGTTTAGTGGAGAATTTCTTATATCTACTGAAATAGTTTGTGTTTATTTTAAATCAATATGTACTCACTTATCAAATAAGTAATTTGTGACCTTGCAGCTACAGGCAGCATATTATAGTTTCAGCCAATGCCCCTAACCTAGGATTCAATTCTAGAAAATGTATTTGGCACTCAGGGTCTCAAGTGGAATTTCTAGGCAAATGCATAAAAGAGAACTTTGACCTAAGTTTCTATCATCACATTTACTAGCATACTTTATTGTCAACTATCTTTGGGTTGAGCTAAAAAATGCATAAATAAGAACTACTACAGAGTTTAAGATCTTTGGCTCACTTTAGAACTAGAGCAGAGCCTACAAGGCCTTAAATAAAGATTTTCTAAACAGTGTAGCACACTTTACAAAGGAAAAGTATTTGTAAAAAGCTCTAGCATCCTGAAATGGAATAAAATCGCCCTGCTTTCTGATCCATAAATACTTGCAATGGAGAGATATGCATTAACATGTCCAGCAGTGAATATTTCTCTCTGGATACTATTGATTTTAATTTATACAATTGAAGATTGAAATTGTAGGAGATTGAAATTAGATTCTTGTCTTTCACAATATACTAAGTTAAAATCACAATGGATAAAAGATTTAAACATTACACCAGAAACATTAAACCTACTGGAAGATAAAATATGTAAAACACTTGAAGGTATAGGAAAAGATTTCATAAACAGAACCTCAACTGCACAAAATAGCAGCAAGAATCATTAAATGGAATTACATCAGACTGAAAATTTTCTGTATAAAAGAAGAATCCATCATTAGAGTAAGAGACAGCCTATACATGGGAAAAAAAATGCCAGCTACTCAGACTCAAGACTATCTAGAATATACAAAGAGCTCAAGTAGGGAAGTGGCTCAGGGGAACAGGGGGAAGAGGTGAGAAGAAGGGGAAGGGGAACTAAGACAAAGATATGGCATCTACAGTAACCTCATGACTGTCAATAGCATAGGCCATGTTAGAAGATAAGACAAACAATATCAACAGGAATGAAACACAGGATGGGGAACTGGAGGAGGAGGGAGAGAAGGCCAGGGAAGGGGCACAGTATTAAAAAAAAGGAAAGAAACGTGCTATAATATGAATATGTAACCATTTCCCAAAATGACTATAAATTACATGAATTGCAAACATGTATAGATAAAATTAAAGAACTAAAAAGGCTATTTTTTCTGATTCTACTTATTAGCTAGAAAATATAGTATGTTTCTTCCTGGGCTTACACTTTTTCATAGTTCATGTTCTGTGATTTTACTCCAAAATTCTCATGGGGTATTATTTTCTTCTTTTGTGCCTTAATGTTTGCTGAAACTTATTTCAGGCCATGCCATTACACCATCTACCAGCGGTACGAAGTTACCAAACATCACCACACATGTGCCTGGTTATCACAAAAAGAGAATGGCTTGAGCACATGCAGTGGATTTTACTCCCCTCACTTTTTAGTTTTAAAAGTGTTAATACTGAACTACAGGGAAATGACCATTTTTTAAAAATAGACGGAAAAATATTTCTCATGAAAATTTTCAGTCTTAGCCTTTCTGCACAGGTCATGATCAGTAAACTTTTTCTGTAAAGAACCAGGTGGTAGACACTTTTGATCTTTTGCGACTTCCTATTTTGCAACTTCCTATTATGATGTACAAGCAGCCATATACAAAACACAATGCTCTTTCAGTAACGCTTTATTTACAAAAACAGATAGAAGGCAAGATTTCACCCAAGGGACATAGTCTGCTGACCCCTGATCAATAGGATTAGAGTGGCCTGCTAGTACCCTTACCCTTTGCTACAGTGTATAGAGACAAAAAACATTACAAGGCAAGTTATAAAATAAGATCAAGTCATAATAAAAGAAAAATCAAAAGACAGTAGAAAAGGGACCAGGGATATAGCTCAGCTGCACAAGCGCCTACCTGGGAAGTGTAAGGTCCTGAATTCGATTCCTGGTACAAAAAAAAAAAAAAAAACAAAGACAGTAGAAAAGAATCACAGCTCAACAATTACAGTATTTCAATTTCAGCCACGATGCTTACAACACCAAAATAATCTTATCAAAACATCTCACTTCACACCTGTCTACTTGGATGCCTCTTTGTTCCAACCCTAACTCTTTGCCTTCAGTAACACTACCGTTCTTCTGTGATGTGTACTCTAAGCTATGATGCACCTTTTAATAATTTGATATCATCACCAAGCCTAGGATCCCTAATATTTGTGTTTACCTTCTCGCTGTGCAGTGAACCCTAACATATCACCTAGATATAAGAAATGGAGATCACTGGAGCACAAGCCTTTGGAAGAGGTGAAATGAAAACTACGTGTACAGCCTGTTCTTTGCTAGAGGATGAGAAAAAAGGAGAAATGGCTGTCCGTGAACTTATACTTTGGACACTGGGCAGCATCTGACTTAGTAGACTCAGATTTTGCTTTGCTGTCTTTTGGTTTTTTTCAGCTTTGGAGTTTTTGCTAAATTTTGAAAATGTAAACAAATACCTGATATATTCTTAGTAGTTGGGAAATGATAATTTTTAAAACAACACTTTTATGCTTAATTTTATGTTGCATTTTTAGGACAAAAATTATCTTAGCTCACCTCAATGATAATTACCTGCTTTTCATGTGCTTTAAAAAAGATATAAAATAAGCTGTTTTACATATTTTTGAGAATATTTTTGGTTTAAGACCTATTGTTTACCTGAAAGAAACTTATAGAATCTACCCAGGATTCATAAATAGGGAATATTAAGTTGCTAATGAGTGAGGGGATGCTGGCAAATTGATGCTGTAGGCAAAAAAATTCTAACTTTTTAACCAATATTACATTGAAAGGATGTTAAATTTATTGCTTCAGCAGTGAGTGGCGTATACCAAAAACTCCACTATGTTGTGGAAATAGAGATTAAGACACTGTTCACTTAGGACATTATTTTCATTAGCCTGCAAATTAAAAGTTTTCCATGGTAGGACAGCAATATTTCATCAAATTCAAATCTAACAGTCTTAATTAGAAGAAGCAGTGATGAGAACAGCAAAAACCCAGGAATAAACTTTGAAGTGTTTCACTAACCTTCTTTGCAGATTGAGTGTGTCCCAAATCGTGGGACACCGTAGGTGCAAGTTAGAAGTTGTTGAGTGTTGTTTTCATTCCTTCAAAGCAGTTTATCTTGATATACCCACGGGTTTTTCTCAGGACCTATGTGCATTTAAATGAATTTTCCAAAAGGGACATAATTTTTTTAAAAATGCATTACTGAAATAGAACCATTTCCCAGGTGATAGACAAGATCCTGAGGGAAGGATCAATAATCCAAAAGCCAGAAACTTCTGGAAATAGCTGTTCAGGAAAAAATATAGATGTTATTCCTGACACTTCCTACGTCTTTCTCATTAGAAACTGAATAGTCCTACCAATTTCTGAAATCAGGTAATATTGAAGTCAGACCTCAGACACAATGAGGAAATTTTATGCAACAGTAACACCAAAAGTACTTGACATTTTTGCCAAAAGCATCAATGTAGACATATTATTGATGTATATAAATATGATTTTTGGAATGAGTGTCTTAAAATGTTTGATCTCCCTGATATATATTTCCTTCAAAACATATAACTGTACTTCTCAAATATCTGAGCCATTTTAAAATTTAAAAAATAAAGAAGTTTTAGTAATATCATGAAAAAGTAGAAGACAAAGGTTTGATTATTATTTGCTAGGCAAGATATGGCCAAAAATAAATTGATGGAGGTAAGAAGGCATAACTGTGATACTCAGATTTTCCTCATGAATAAGTAGTAAGAGTGTTTTTCTTTCCTGCTATTACATAATCATGTCTAGTGATATTTTGCTCTCAACTATGGATGCAATTACTCCCTGATTTTATCCACACCTCTTGCAATGCTTTTGCACGTATTCTTATGAAGAGATCGGTGTTTCCATTCCTAGCTTGTGGGTTGCTTTTTTACTCGACTGTACTAATTAAGTGTAGCAAAATTATGTGTCATTCCTGAGTGTAGGCTTTAAGAGGTCTTGTGCACTTCTAAATGCCCTTTTAGAAGTCTAATCGGTGGCTTTTATGGAGATGTGATTAAGCCCAGCTGCAGCGAGAGAGTAGATCTACCTAGGCAACCCTAACTCATGAACAAAAATAAATATTGGTGCTTCTAAAATCACGAAGGCTAGTTAGGTATATAGTAGAAGAAAACTCACAGGCCATCTCTTTATTTCATTTTCTCATTTTTCTAATTTAATTGGTTCTAATTTAAGATTCAATTTCACTGTAACTTAAGATGTAATTGAATAAAATTAAGAGAAAAATTCCAATAAAGATATTTAGGCTTTAATGAATCACTCGGAGCATAGTTTTAAGGTATGTTGGTGCTAAGGCCAGTAAAAATGTTCTAACAAAGCTATACTGTAGCTACTTGTAGATCTGAAGGTACACAAGAGTAGAAGAGGTAATAGAGTATGTGGTACCATCTCTGTATTGCCTTCCTTCTATTTCTGGAGTCTAGTAGAACAGGAGAAAGAAAACTGTGAGATTCTAAAGCTTCTGGCTTTTCTCTGTGCTAACAGTGAGATGCAAAATACATGACTTTCGTGTATCCGTACTTTACAATGCTGGGGAAACCAAGCGCTGTCAGCACTCGGAGTGTATCAAGTACTTTTTTTTCTGAATTGCCTTGTCTTATACTCGTTGCTACTCTTAGTTCAAAAGAGAAATAGATGTTTAAGGTGACATCTGTTGACAATAGATGGAAACTCTTACGCGAACTTGGGAGAATATTTTGGGGATGGTTCCAATTTTAAGTTATTTGGGCAACTCCACGAGTTCTTTTCGGCTAAGAGAAGAAGCATTGTTTCAAATACATTATTACTCTCGGTTTGCATGGAAACTGAGATGGAAGGAAATTAAGAGTTTACTAAACATCCCTTAGCTCCAAAATTGGAGATATCACCATCAAAATAGTCTCTTCAATTTGAAAACAAGGTCTCTCGGAGAACCGAACTTCAGGTTTAGTTCAGAATGTCATTTTTGCCTACCTAATTATTTGAACCTAATCTAAAACTTCTCTAAAAATAGGAAAATGTTTCTGTCATTTTATTCTCAGCCTGATTTGCATTGGAAAATGGCGCAGGTAGCTAGCATCCTTGTTAAACAGATGCTCCAAAAAGTTGCAATCATAAGCAATTTTTTTCTGACAGCAATAACAGAAAGGATTGCTAGTAGAATTTGGTATTAAAGTTGTACTATTTTATACTAAGCTAGTACAGTCTTTCAAAAAAAGATTTTCAAATTTGCACCTCTACTTGCATGTGTCATGTCATTCTTCAAACCCCTGGTTTCATTTGCATAATCCTTTATAAAATATTTTGGTTGCCTTCTATGTTCATTTAATTACTCCTAAATTATAATAAGGAAAAACGAATAGTATTTTTAAGTCCTTGCTATTGGTTTACATAATCTTGTGTAAGTTTTTTTTAGCATATTTAATTATCATTTTTAGGAAAAAGTTTTTAAACGATTTTTTTCATTTTCTTGACTTGACATTGATAAATAAAAACTGAATAGGCTCAATTTTCTGAAAAGTAGATATCTTGCTATCTGCTACACCACCATGAGAACTACATTTGCAATGCATGTGCATTTCCTTGCAAATTGATATTATATTGTTTGGTATATGTTGCTCATACCTTTTTGATAGATTGTTTTGCTACATATATTTTTATAAACTGTATATTTCAATGAAATTATGTTGACTTTGAGTTTTCACCTTACATACTAAAATTATAATTTAATTTCAAAAATACTACCAAGTTGCTTACTAAAAAAACATTCTAGCTGGTAGAGATCAGGAAAGTGACAGAAATTCACTACTTTTAAAGACAAAGCTAAAGTTCTAATGTTATTTTTTCTCATTTTTCCAAGGAATCCCTACAGAGACATTCATTGAAAGATATTTACTGAACAGCTATTACTTTCCTTTTTTTATTTTAAAAGTATAAAAAAAAAGATATTAACAGACACAAAGTAGCATAAGAATAGTACAATCGAATCTGAGTTACAGACAAGGTGACAGGGAATTAACAATGGTTGTTGCATTGCATATTGATGACTTCGAAGTGTATATTCAGGAAAATAGGTATAGACATGCAAAATTGATCAGACAATTAATGATCAACTATTCCTTACAATAAAGTGACCTAAGTCAGTAGTATAACTTCTTTATATAGTGTGAAAGCAAAAAGAACTACATCAACTACAACAGAAAAAGAAAAACAAAAAAAATAAATGAAGAGCATTACCAAAGAGACACAAAGTAGCTCAATAAACTTATAATTATAATTGAATTATAGCAAAGCAACAGAAAACCAATAATAGTTGTTGCATTTCATATTGATATCTTCAAAATTTATGCTCCAGAGAACACATATAAACATACAAGATTGATCAAACAATCAGTCATCAACTATTCCTTACCATTCAATGACATAAGTCAATAGTAGAACCATGTTAGCCATCCTGCACATATGTATATACATACATACTTACATACATACATACATACATACATTTTTGCCTTATTCTTTTCTCCTTTCCCTCGTCCCATCTGTTCTTTTCTTTAGAACAGATTTCTTTCATGTCTGTTAGTTTATGTTCCCATCTTCAGGTTCTTACACCAGTGACACAATGTCTTGCCTTCACACGTACCTCTGATTTATTTCACTTATGAGTATGGTGTCTAATTGTGACCATTTGCCTACAAAGGCCCCAAATCTGGCCCTCCTTATAGCTGAATAATATTACATTGTACAAAAGGATGACCTGTTTAATAAATGGTGCTGGAAAAAGGATGACCTGTTTAATAAATGGTGCTGGAAAAACTGGCTTGCCTCTTGCTGAAAACTGAAAATAAACCCCGGTCTATCACCATGCACCAAACTCAGATCAAAATGGATCACAGATCTCAACATTAAAACAGAAACTCTAAACATATTGGAAGAGAAAGTAGGTAAAAATCTTGAAGACATAGGAGTAGGCAGAGAGTTCATGAACAAAAATGAAACTGCAAGGGAAACACTTCAAAGAATCAATAATTGGGACCTCATCCTACTGAAAAGTTTTTGTACTTCTAAAGAAATCACCAGCAAAGTAAAAAGAAAACCCACAAACTGGGAAAAAAATCCTAGCTACCTATCCCTCAGACAAAGGTCTTCTATCTAGAACATACAAAGAATTAAAAAACATGTACCTATCCAAATTCAAAGACCCAATCCAGAAATGGGCATCTGAGATGAATACACACTTCTCAGACAAAGAAATACAAATGGCAAATAAATATATGAGACAATGTTCCACATCCTTAGTCATTCGAGAAATGCAAATAAAAACAACACTAAGATTCCGTCTCACCCCAGTAAGAATAGCCAGTATGAAAAACTCATCTAATAACAAATGCTGGTGAGGCTGTGGAGAAATAGGGACTCTATTACACTACTGGTGGAAATGCAGACTGGTGCAACCACTGTGGAGAGCCGTTTGGAGATTCCTCAGCAAACTAGGCCTAGAGGTTCCATTCAAACCAGCTATTCCTCTTCTGGGTATTTTCCCAGAAGATCTGAAAACATCATACCACTCTGATATATGTGCACCCATGTTTATATCAGCACAATTTGCAATAGCTAAATTGTGGAAGCAACCCAAATGTCCATCCACAGAAGACTGGATTAAAAATCTGTGGCATTTTTATACAATGGAATATTATTCAGCTATTACTTTCAAGGGGTTGTCAGGGATGCAAATGCAATAAGACACAGCTCCACAAAGGTAACTCCTTAGAGGACAAATCACAGATGACAGCAAGATAAGCAGGAAAGCTGAAAGTCGCATTGGAAGGGACGAAGCAAGATATATGAAGCAGTTATCCATCTGGTAATACTGTGCATTTCTACATGACTTAGTTTCTTTCTGTGTTGCCTATGAGCATTTTTCAAATAGTGTATCCAAAAAACATATAATGGAACTCTGAAATTTGTCTTCTACTTATCTCGGAAAATATGGCAATTTTAGTTGGAATTATACTCTAAGAATTCACTTCAAAACTCTAAGGGAGCAGGTGGAGCTCACAGAAAAGTGGAAGAGACAATAATGCATAAGTACAAGAAACTTTTTATTGCCCTCTTTCCATTTCTAAAAACTAGTGGAAGGGCAAAACAAGAAGGATGTAATTCCACACTGTGTTCACTGTGCTGTTAAAAGTGGAGACCCAAATAATTTTTGTACATCGATTCTCTGCAATACTACGAAATTAAGTGTGATTAGCATAGAAAACGTGTGTGATGAAGCCTTTCTCCTAAAAACAACAATAAAATGAAACCAAATTGCCACACGCACACACAAACACACACAAAAAAAATTCAGACTTTGGAAAACAGCCACAGCCATAGAACAAATTGAGAGGCCTTTATTCAAGATAAATTACCAAGGACTTCCGGGAAGATGGCGACCAGGTGAGCAGCAGAGGAAAACTCTCCCAGAGACCGATCCTTTGTGCATGGGTGCCCGGTCCATGGATGCAAAATTCCAACTGCTCGGGTTGCTCTCCGCACCCTGAGCACTAAAGGGCCGGCTGGACAAGTGGGCGGATCCTGAGAGCTGGGCACCCAAGGGATCGGTGCTGCGCTTGGGCCACAGCTCGGCTCAATCCACATACAGCTGAGAGAGTGATTGTTGCGGGACAGACGCTTCCAGCTCCTGAACGTGATCGGCTCGGAGGCGGCTGTAACCAGGATTTGTTGGAGGCGGTGGAGCAGACTAAACTCAGAGAATGCACTACTGGGGCAGATTGCGCCAATCTGGGCAGCGGTTCGGGATCCCGCTCAGAGCCCCACCCACACAGCCGGCGCCAAGGGAACTGTGGCAGCTGCGGTCGGCATGATTTCTGAGTCGGGAAAAAGCTCGATCCAGGGAGATACATCTGAACGGCATTCCTGTCTGCATGAACCTAGGGTGAGTTGATTGGGGGCCCTAAACGGTTTTTCCTGAGTCGGGAAGAAGCTCTGCCCAGTGAGTGACATGCAAGAAGCTTTAATGACTTCAGGATCCCCCGGGTAGTAAGAGCTAGCTAGGCGCCCCGACGGGAATTGTGAGGGGGGAAGGAAGTCCACCCAGGGAGGAACACCTGAGTGGCCTGCCAGCAAGGTCCCTGGGGTGGACAGCTGTTTATGCGCCCCAGCCAGGTCTCAGGGTAGGGAGCAGAAGCAGAAATCTCAGCAGACAGCTTAAGGGACATTATTCCAAAGAGAAGGAATCATTGGAGCAGCCTCTGCAGCAGACCTTTGCTTGGTGAACTGCCTGGGGAATTTATAGCTCCACATTTTGAATCTGATACCCAAAAATGGGAAAACAGAGGAACAAAACGCAGTCTCAAAACTGAACACAACCCAGAACAAGTTTTGAATATGAGGATACAGGGGAACCAGGAAGCCACATACATGCAAGTTATGAAACGATTGCATCCGAAATGAAACAACTCCAACAGGCCATGAAAGAGCTTAAAGCAGAAATAACCCACATACCCACAATGATTTCTCAGATAAAAAAACGAGATGAAAACAATGATGGAAGAAATGCTCCATTTACACAGACGAGAAATAGACAAAAGTCTAGAAGAAAATAGGAAACAAATAGAAACCTTACAAGAGCAATTCAGGAATGAATTATCACTAATGAAACAGGTCCAAAGAGAATGCCAGGATTTGAAAACTAACGCTGAAAGCATGAAAAACCGTTTAAATGAAACTGAAGATAGAATTTCAGAACTTGAAGACAGCATGGCAGCTTATGAGCGTGAAAGGAAGAATCTCGTGATATCATCAAAGACACAAGAAAAGTCAATCCAACAGCTGCAAGATGAGGCAAAACG
>PVLD010028070.1:0-19906 GCA_004027595.1 Dinomys branickii
TTTTTCCTTTATTTTTAAAATTAAAAAATGAAAAACCCAGCTGCATGACATTGGATATTATAGGTACATATTTTGAACCATTCTTTTCTTTTTGGTGGTCAGGTCATTTCCAGGTTTTGTTATTTAAGCAATTTTACAAGAATTTTTTTTTATTTTAAAGGAAATGAAAAAACAATATAAGTTATACAGAATTTCAAAATGAGATGATAGGAAATTAACAATGATTGCTATATTGCATATTGTTATCTTGAAAGTAGTTGCTCAGATTACCAGATATAGGCATGTAAAATTGATGAAACAATAAAGCATTAACTGTTTCTTTCAACAAACTATTAGAAATCAGTGGTACAAGTATCTTAGCTTATATGTATGTATAATATATATCTATATCTATATATATTTCCCCTTTCCTTCTTTTCTCCTTTTCCCCATCCCAGTTGTTCTTTCCTTTTGAGCAGTTTCTTTCCTTTTCACAGTATCAGTTGTAACTTTTGTATTTTATTTACTCTTCTTTGAGTTTCTTACACTAGTAAGAAAACATGTTGTTACATAGGCAAGTTTTGTTTATTTCAGTTATGAGTATGGTCTCTAGTTGCATCCTTTTACCTATAAAAATCTTTTCTTTATATTTCTTTATAGCTGAATAGTATTCCATTTTATAAAAATACCACATCATTTTTATCCATTCCTCTGTTGATGGGCATTTGGGTTGTTTCCAAGATTTAGCTATGACAAATTGTGCTGCTATAAGCATGAGTGTGCATATACTGCTTTGGTATGATGTTTTAACTCTCCTGAAGTATAAGCTTTAGTTAGTATTACTGTACCAGTATTTGTTACTTATGCCGTACTGATGGAAGATGTTCATAATAGGGGAACGGAGTGAGAAGTAGGTGATGACTCCATATGGACTTTCCAATTTTTCAATACATACAATACTGTTCAAAAATATTTGTTTGTATTTATATATACATATAAAGAATATATGCTTCATGTGTGTATATATATATATATATACTTTATGTGAATAAATAACTTTATATATATATATATATATATATGTACACACACACACACACACACAAATTCTAATACACATAAAGAACTGTGGTCTTTTGCACAGATGAGCTATAATTTTTACTTTATTTAAAGTACCACTGTGGCTACGAGCCTAAGAACTGAATGGTGTCTGTAGAAGAAAGAAGTCCATCTCAAAGCTCTCTTATGATTCCTGACAAGAGATGTTGATAACTTGAACTAGGGTGATGGCAGTGGAGAGAGCATGAAACAGAGTTGGTATCAATTTTGTGGATAAAATTCACAGCATTAGGGGGTACCTTGGCACCATCAGAAATAAGAGACTTGAGAAGGAAAGGCACAACATTTAATGTTACTTCTGTCATTGGCCTGGCTCACATTTTTAGATCTATAGGACTTGAAGAGTTTAATGAAGAGCTTGAAAGCAGCCTCCAATCTTATTTCCTAATCTTTGTTGAGTAGAAAGAAAATTTTTTCTGGTTCTCTAAATTAATGGCTTCTACTAGTACAGATTACAGGATGTAGTCATAGGGGTCTCCCTTAAGGAAAGCTGCCTTGAAACTGGACAATGGCCAATTTTTCTTTCCTTTATAGGACTTTATTAAAAATATTAAAGAAAACACATACACATTCTGTCTCTATCTAACTGCTTGCTTTCATGATACAGGTTTAGTGGAAAGGTTGGATCTCTTCCAAATTATTTCACGTGGTAAAGTTAGAAAATATTTTTCCATGGCATAACAAAGGTTACCAGCTTCCCAGTGTATAAATTCCGTGTGTGTGTGTGTGTGTGTGTGTGTGTGTGTGTGACTTCCAGAAAGTGAATTCCACATACTTCACATACTTCAAGGGTAACAATCACCTCTTCTCTATTAGATCGTTCGCGGACCCAGGTGCCCCTCCCTGCTTGCCGATCCCTCAGGGTGCGGTGTTTCAGATCAGCTTTCATCCACGGTGGATGCAAGAAAAGAGTTGAAGTGAAAGGTTTTCTTTCTAAGGAAGGAACACAGCAGTTGCCCTCACCTTTTCTGCTCCTTACTCTGGACCACACTGGGGGAGATTTTAGTGGTTTCATGCCCAGATAAAACTTAATTCCTATTAAAGAAATGGAGGGCAGATTTGGCGACCTGTTGTGGTTTAGAGCTAGAATAACCCGCCAAACCCCTGTGCTCAGAAGTGGGCTTTTTAGAAGGTAATTGTGCAGGAGCTATGTTCATGTGCCCAGACCCAAGGAGTGTACCAGAAGGCACAAATAGCAGTAAAAGTGAGGCTTTAGTTCACCCTTACAAGGCTGTGTCTGGCAGACAGGCAAATCTGCCAGGGCCGCATTCAGCATTTTATCCAAACACCGCAAAATCCCTCCCCCTTTCCCTCACTGGCCGAGTACTCCAGCAATTGCCTAGGCTACCTTATTAGGATATATCCTTGGCATGCTCCCTCTACAAATATTTTATGGGCTCAAAGGCAAATGATTAAGCCACAGGTGAGTAACTTCTTAATGGCCAGTACTTCTCCTGTCGAAGTTAACATAGCAAAGCTATAATTTATTGACTATCTGTCCCTTCCCCCTTTATTTAGGGAACCTTTCAGTGCCTGACCTCAGTTATGTCCCCAGGCAAGTAGGCAATTTTACTTACCAGTAGCTTTCCACTAAGAGTTAAAGAATTTTCATCTTGAAAATTGATCACTTTAAGTTTATATTTTTTACAGTTGGATCATGGGGGCTCTATGGGCATCCGTCAGATGATCCATTGATGAGCACATGACTGACTAAACGTGCTGTGCTCCAACATCTTGGTTGGAAGAGGCATGTCACTATGTGTGGGGGTCCCCACTGGAGAGCATGTCTTCCTCTCTAGCTCCTCCTCGCTCTCTGCTTCCTGGCAGTCACGAAGTGAGCAGCTTTTGTCTGGCGTAGAGCCAGCTGACCATGAACTGATACCCCAAAACTGTGAGCCAATTCAACCTCTCCTTCTTCAGGTTGTGGGTGTCAGGTATTTTGTCCTGGCAATACAGACAGTTGACTAATACAGAGAAAACTGATATCAGAGAACTGGTGTCATTATGACTGTACCTGACTATGTGGTTCAAAAGTCTTTGGAACTGATTTGTAGGGGGAAATTGGAAAAGTTTGAACATGCATGATAAAGAAATCCTAGAATATGAGCAGTGCTTGATGGGCAGTAATAGAACTCAAAGTGCTAATAAGATTGCTATCTGTAAATGTCAGGCTTGTGCAGGTTCAGCTGGGAAGAGCCTTTGTGGATGTTGCTCTGACGGAGAATTTGTTAACATTTTGTGAGACTCAGTTTTAAGGTGGTAGAATAATCAATGTGACAGAGGAAATTTCAAAGCATCCTGATATTTGGGCTGTGGTATGGGCACTGCTGGCTGCTTTTAGCTAGATTAGTAGTGAGAACTGGCAGCAAAAGGCAGAAAAGAAAAATTTGAAAATTGAATTAAACTTTGGGGTGCGTATAGAACTGTACAAAAGCAGGTGTTGCTGAAGTGACTAGCACCGCCAAGAAGCCAAGTACTTTGCAGTAGGATACTTGGAAAGGTGTCTTGAAGGTATCTCAGGAACTGGCCAGACACCACCCGTCACAGGCTCAAGGGTGTAAAAGAGAAAAGTCCTGTAAGACTTTGCTGCTCATTCAGGGCCACCTAGGCAAGTGTTACCTCCAGTTCAACCATTCAAGCATTCAGAGATGATTATATGATGTTTTAAAAATAGATTTCTCATCTTGTACACATAAAGTTTTTTGAGAATTAATGGAAGAAATGAGGAGATATATGAGCTTTGTTTGAACATAATCTAGAGGTTGGGTATTTTGAGGCTATAAGTAAAACTAGACATGTATAGATAATTGCTTACACTGGGAGAGAGTATGTGATAAAGCCAAGTCTTCTCTAATTTTTGTGTATATTTGATCATTTCCATAATAAAATGTTTTATTTTGAATGATAAAATCATGCTCATACAATTAAAACTCATTTAGCTCTAAAACAGAAGTTCCATTTCCCACAACTCTACTTCGGTCTGTTTTCTACATGTTTCTGCATTGTGATGCACTGAAACATACAATGCCTTCCAGGTTTCTTCTCATGCTAACATGTCAACACGGCACTCTTCAGAAGCCTATCACGTTTCATTCTCATGTCAAGAACAGTGGTTATCTGGCTTTCACATTTGTGTAGAGTGCACCTGGCGGAGTCAGGCACAGAGTCTACTTCCCTACCCCTTTGGTCACATTCTCTGCTACAAAACTGCGAGCCAGAAGATTTATGTCGACACTAGAATCCTTCAGGCTCCTGGCATATCAGATGAAATGAGAGATTGTTCTTGAGGATCACATCTCTTGGAGAGGTTTCTGTATAGTATGTGACAGTCTCGGGATTCTTTGAATGCTTGCTGACTGTCATGCGGAGAAAACAGCACTAGGAATATCACCACTGAATTGACTCATGCTCTCTCAGTCTTACGGTGAATTATTTTTGTTTTTCTCAGGAAAGTTAGTGTCATGTGATTCTGCCACTGTAATAGTTTGGCCATGGTGATTTCCTTGTCCTTTTTGAGCTCCCTCTGTTAAATGGTTACAATCATACCTAACGAAAAAGAAATGATAGTGAGGATTAAATGAGGACATATATTTTAAATACCTAGTGCGGTGTTTGCCATGTGTCTCAGCCATTATTACCTGGCTTTAGCTTTCCTGTTTCTTCCTGGTATGTCAGCACTTTGGTATCAGTTTGAGGGAACTGGATGCATGGGTTTCTCCTTCACTCGACCCTTCCTTGTAAACAGAGTTAATATAGAATTGTGCAAAATCACTAAGAGACTGTAAAAGGTAATTGAAAATCAAATACTATTTTTGGATGTCTTGCAAAACCAGTAGATCAGTGCTACTAATTTAGCTGTGTGGAAATATCTTTTGCAGTCAATTTATCATGTAGATGTAATATTGGTTTTGTCCATGCCACATTTATTCCATTCCTGTCCCCACTTTTTTCTAATAGAAGTTGCTTTTCTTTTGACAACTACTCTGTCTTATTATTGGTCTATATGAGAAACAGAAAACTTTTTCTTGCAAGGTTAAATAGCAATAGTTTAAGTTCTACTAGCCCCTGTTACTTTTTTAACTACCCAATTCTGCCATAAGCATCATAAATAAATATGAATGATTATGTTCCAATACAACTTTATTCATAAAGGCAGGTACCCAATTTGTCATACCTATCCCCAAAACAGAAAGTCAGGGTGAAGGTACATTTCTCTCCAAAGTACCTTCACTCTGACTTTCTGTTTTGGGAATAGGTACATCATCCAGAATTGCCTGGTCACTATATTCTGTCCATCTGGCTACTGTTATTGGCCCATGGTGGACATTTGATTAAACTTAGACCAATGAGAATTAAACCCATGGCTTTTGCTGCTGCTATGGAAGACATATTCTCTTTTAATTGGGATTATTGGTGTATATTCCCAGGTGGGCACTTGGACACTTTGGGAATGTCACCTAGGGAATGTGTCATCTTGTCAGAGTAGGGAAACCCATCAGAAGTGGAACCCTGCACAGAGGAACAAAGAACTAAGAATCAGATAATAACTGAGACTGTTGTTTGTTTCAGATAAAACATTGTCAGGATAACTAAGATTGTAAAACCCGTAGGTAACGTCACTGTGCCAGGTGATGCTTTCTTTAAAATCTTGCTCCTTTTCAATGTGTTAACTAATCTTTAATATCTTTTGAGGCTAAATGATTTCAAGCTTACCTTCCACTATAGAAAATTAGAGCTTTAATTACGTGTTGTGATTTAATTACCTGTATCATGATTAGGTCTAGAATTGTTCATTATTTTAGATGTTTTAGTCCTTTAGTCTTACCTTTGGTGCAAGCTCAGGAAGTTCAGTGGCTTTCAGACAGTCCTAAGTATTCTGCTATTTTGTGTTTCCTAAAGTGGTGTCAGCTCTAATTTTAGCATTGCAGACTATGAAGGCATATAAGCCTATGCTCACTTAGCAAGGAAAAAGAGCTGTGCTCAGTTGCTTACCAGGATATAAATTCCAACTTATTGACACTTCATTTTTCAGTTAATGTGGTCAGTAGAAAACTGTCAATTTTCATGACTTTGTTTACTTTTGTAGAAATATATCTCAAAGCTTTGCCATTTGTTTACTGAAGGTCATTCTTAGAAATAGCGTCATGGAACTTCTTGTAGCTATTGGATGATTATTGTCCAATGTGCGTGCCATACCTCATTCACAGTCCCTTTAATGAGAATCTGTGAGAAAATTTTGTTTCATCTCTCAGTGCAAGAAATGTCTACTTTTCCCAAATCAATTAAGTAGGTTTTTAAAAGTCTTATGAACACTATTATTAATGTACATTATCTCTTTGAGTGCATGACTAAAATATTCAGCATTCATTCTAGGCCTCACCTCTAGTAAGAGTAGAGAATCTTGGGCAGATATTTTTGAGACATACCCTCTAATCACCTGCCCTTCCCCACTGCACCATTATTTTTCTCTTATCCCAATTTCCTAGCTCATTGTACCTTATCATGCAGCACTGTGAGATGGTATAAAAACACCTAAATGGAAGCTCTTTGTTTACCTGTTATACACAAATGTAAGCCTCGAAGGGGAAAGGGACAATGAAAGGCAAGTGGGAGGAACCACAGACTGTCACATTTTATTTGACATCTTAGCTCGGTGTCTTCCCCGAGCTTCTATTAGACATCTTTTCTGGGTATAGGAGAAGCCATGCGCATACTTAGATGGTACTGCATTGTTCTAAATATTTGCTGACTCTTGAAGAGATCCCATCCCTTTAGGGACATAAGCACTAGAGTTGAGAGCACCCACAGGATTCACACTTCCGTGACTCTGGGGTTCTCTTTAGGGCTTTACCAGATGGAAAAGTAGCACCTCCAAGCCAGTGAGGTGGGGAGCTAACAGGCTTTATCGACAGATGGAGGACCCGAAGTGTGAATGAAAACAGCTTCAGCTTGAAAGGAAAAAAATTGTGAATCCAATCTATGTAGGCAAATACCCATATCAAACCAATTATCCAGAGGGACTGGTACAATGGCTACATCAGGGAGTCATGTAAGAGATACTTACCTGTCCAATATTCTGCTAGTGAACTGCAATAGAGTATAGTTGGTTGAGAAAGAATGATTATTCTGTTTAAATGTGAACTTAATGTAGTGTGACTAGTTCCCTTTTGTTGTTGTTAACAGGACCATTACTGACAATTTTGGGAAAACAGCACTCTAGGCTAACAGTTTCTCCATGTACTGTTTGGGAAACCTTCGGTGTAGTCCTGTACTCATGGCTAGTCTGAAGGCACAGCTATGAATACTACCTATTGAGTCAGATGGATTGATTGCCGTTCCACTATTCAGGGTTACAACTGAAGTTATGAAGTTTTTATTTTTAGGTTAATCCAACACTTTTAAGTATTTAAAATCTTTCTAAAAGAAAGATTTCTAAAAATGTTAATATTTGTAGAAAAATGTTAATATTTGTAGAAAGATAATATAACAAATATATGATAAAATTCTTATTGTGAAAGAATTAGTGTATGAATTAATTTTAGATTAATTTTATAACTTTTCTATTGTAACTGCACAAATCTTAAATGTAAATGTTTTGTTTTATTCAAGTCAAAGGAGAAAGTATTGACAAAATTCTTCTTTTTATTTTACATGAGTATAGCACATGAGGTTTACATTCTTGTGGGAAGTTGGTACATTTACATAACATATCTTAATTCCTTTTTCTCATTTCCTTTTCTTGCCCTACCTCCCCATCCACCCACCTCCTGTTCCCTTCCTTTGTTTGTAGATGATGGCAGTACATGATCCTTACAGTTCTTGTGTGGAGTTAGTACATGTAGATAACACATCTCAATTCCCTTTCCATACCTTAGCTCTTCTTTTTCTTTTCCCTCCGTCTCTTGATCCACTTCCCCTCTGAGAAGGGGTTATCTTCCTACTTTTGTTATCTTTTACTGTTTAGTTTTACTATTGGTTTCTCACAGAAGAGAAACTATGTGATATATAAGTTCGTGTGTCTGACTTATATCACTCAACATTATGGTCTCAAGGTGCATCCGTTTTCCTACAGATGACTCAGGTTTACCTTTCCTTGTGGCAGAGTAGTGCTCGGCTGTGTGTAAACAGTGCATTTTTTTATACATGATAAAATTGTTATAGGTATTTTAACCTTAACTTACTAAGCTGCCATCTTTCTCATCTTAAACAATTCAGGCATAACTCTTACATTTCATTGGCCACAATTTCACATCTTCTTGGCTTTTAATTGTCAAACAAACTTTAGCTAAATCATTTATTTCAAAGTTTTTATTTTAGGACACTAATTTATTAATGAAATGAGCTTCAATTAAAAATCAAGAACCTCTAAGTTTAAAAGCATATCTAATGTTTAATTAAAATGATTTACAAAGTATATTTTGTGAAAAAAAAATTTTTGTTCCTCAAGCTCAGAACAACCTAAGTTTTATTTTAAACTGACTTTTACATGCTAATGAAATAATACATAAATCTGAGAGGTAAACATATTTGAAAACTTTAAATTTGAAAGAATTGTAGGTTTAATTAAAATCCTATGTCACTGCTGGCAACAAAATGAATAGGCCTTTGATAAGTCAGAATTGTTCCATTAGAATTAATTTTTCTTTCCAAGTTCCTCTGTAACTTTCCTTTTCAACTTTAGGAAGATAGCATCATGAGGCAGTGTTGAGGAGGTGACACCAACAGAATCACCTCTGAGGTGGCAGAGGAACCTAACAGTCACGGGATCCTTCTGCTGCACAAGTAATAATGTATCCTAGTCATGATGGTACATGAGCTGCCATCTGTCTGAGAAGACAACTCAGTGTGCTCAGTGTTATCAGTGGGGGAAATCACCTACGTTGGCGAACTTTGCCTGACCCTATCTGAAAGACAGGCAGACTTTTAAAGGCATTTTCATCAGAATAAAAGATGATCAATCTGCTTGCTTCAGTATTCCCCTTTGCTTAGAATACACACAACGTTCTTTATGAAAAGAATGGCTGTTAACACATTCCAGCAATTTCAAATCACTAGAGGTAGGTGCCTAAATGTAAAAGCATGTTCTATGTATAGTTAAAATATATCAGATACTAGAAGGCTATCTGATAGGAGATTGAGGTTAACACTTTCGAGGATTCTGGAGGTCACAGTCAAAGTACGAGGATGGTGAGCTGAGCAGTATGTTGGAAACTGTCTGTCTTGGTTACTTTTCTGTCATTGCTAAGACAAAATACTCAAAGCCCAAAATTAAGGAAGCAAAGGTTTATTTAGCTCACAGTCTGTGGAGGTTTCAGTCCACACTCGGCTGGCTGCAAGGCAGAGTGGCACAAGGCAGAGGGCAACGGTTCATGGCGGTAGAAGACAGCAAAAGCAACAAGAGCAAAATGGGGAAGCGGCAGCTGGAAGAGCAAGCCTATTTCTCTCCCTTACATTTTATGCAAACTCCCTGCCCCAGGGCGGGTGTAGCACTCACACCCATAATCCCAGCACTGGACCATGAATCAATCATAAATTCGAGAAGCCCACCGTATGACTGCATGAGGCTTTGGGGGGACATCCAGACACAAACCATAACACAGTCACACCAAACTGCACCAACAGTTAGCTTTCTAGAAAGAGTGAGCTTGGAGTGGGTAGGGCCCATGTATGGACTGTAGCTTTCCAAGAGGGTAAATATACATATGTTTGTACACACTACATGCTCTTATATATCTGCTCTGTTTTTTATCACACTTTGTAATGTTTTTAGGTTCATATTAATAGAGGTATATTATAAACCACAAAATCCAACCATTCTAAGTTTAGAATTCAATGTTTCGAACATTGATGCCATTCACCTTTTATTTTTCATCTAGACAGTATTTAATAGCATATTTTCATTAGGATTGTGTTACTTTGATTGCTATCTGTGTGTCACTGATAGCATCACTGAGGACAATTTCGTAATCATTGAAGACTAGTGTCAAAGCAAAGGTCTAAGCATCGCAGGGAAGCTGGCTCGAGAATACAACCCTCAATCCTTTACTTCCAGGCTGCATGTGTAGATGACATTTTCTTTGTCACGATGACATATGTGCAGTTTATTTGGTCCTATAATTTATATTATTCATTATATATTCTGGTTCTACAGATATGCAAATCAGTTACTTATATATATGTAAGTAGAAGCTATATTTCTAATTTAATATTTACATGAGCTTTTCATTTCTGAAAAATCTTTTGAAAGCTCTGCAGGATCCCAGTTTACAAAGTCTGTATCCTAGGCAACTTCAAAGCTTTCTAAGGAATATGCCAACTAGACAGCTGCTGTAGCTACTACCAAAGAACAAATCTTTTTCACCTTGGCATCTGGGATTTCCATTTGTTGGCCAAAAGAAACACAATTTCAGCATTATCTTCAGCCATCCAATAAATACCAGTGGGTAAGAGCACCGGAAATACTGGTGAAGAGCAGTTGTTTGTTAAGTGCCGTAAGGGCTCATTTTGGGGGATGTTAAATACCAGTTTCTGAGTTAAACAGAAAATACCTATGCTAATCCCTGTGATTTAACTTAGATTTTCTCTGAATCTGTTCCTCTGATAAGACGGTATGCATAATTTAAAAATTACTATAATGAAATAAATTATAGAACAGGGATCCAAAGTATAATTTAGTTGGCTACATATAAAATAAAACTAATTTATGAGAATTCAGTGTAAGAGAGGAAATGGGGGAAGGTTTGAAGAAAAAACCCCACAAGTTTCATTATAATTTTTCTTTTTAAAATAATTTCCCAGAAGTCTGGGGATATAGCTCAGTGGTATAAGCGCCTGCCTGGCAAGTGCAAGGTCCTGAGTATGATTCCCGGTACCAAAAAAAAAAACAAAACCAAAAAATTCTCCAGAGTCTGGGATGTATATTCCATCCGGTTACCTAAAAAGTAAATCTGGAGACAAAGAATTTGTGTTAATGCTTTACTGGGCAAATCCCATGGTCATAAGAATGAAGGAAAAAGGGAAGTAAGATAGGAAGAAAACCCAACCAAAGCGTTTGTGAACTGGTTGTCTACAGGTTCACAAAACCACATAGCAACTGCTCAGTTGTGAGGGCTGCTTCCTGAGATGATGCTTGGAATCCCGGGCCTCAGAATAACGAGCAGCAGCATGAAAGGAACAACTATTTCTCTGCTTGCATTTGTCTCCTCCAGCTCCCTTGGTCAAAGTTCATGGACCAGACACCCATGTCATTATGCTTCTGGGTGATGTTACACAGCCACTTGAGCATCTCATGGGGAAACCCAGTTCATGTCTCATATGCGGTATTGTTGAGTTGGACAAAGGTAGGTAAATTTGCCGGGATTTCTCTCATAGCGGGAGCCACAAAGCTGTGTCTAAGTCTAGATCCCACTCGGGAGAAGACTGAGATGGTATTAATTGGAAAGGTGACGGTGATGGCTGCTAGGGTTCCATGGAGCAAGTTAGCGAGGCCTGGGGCTCAGGCAGTATGAAATGAACCTAGCGAGCCGTCATTAACACTACACAAACACAACTACCTTGATTACTTTTCTCTCATTGCTGGGACAAAATACCCGATGCCCAAAATTAAGGAAGGAAAGGGTTTTTAGCTTACAGTTTGTGGAGGTTTCAGTCCATACTCAGCTGGCTGTAAGGGAGAGTGGCACATGGCAGAGGGCAACAGTTCATGGTGGCAGAACATAGCAAAAAAAAAAAAAAAAAAAAAAAACAGAGCAAAAGGGAGGAATGGTGGGCAAATAGCCTCTTTTTCTCCCTTACTTTGTAAACAGGCTAACCCCACCTAGGGGGCGTGTAGCACTCACATAATCCCCATGCCCTCCTCTTCCACAGGCTCAGGATGTATACAAAGTAAGCACCTTGGCTTCCTGCTGAGTCATTCAGCCAAACCTCTAGACTCCTCAAGTTGACACAATGTATCAACCATAACAACAACCATTTTAGATGTCTGCTAGGTCTTGAGCAGAGATAGCCAGAAGTACAGGCATAGAGTAATTCATGCGTAGGTGTTAATGGTTTGGCTAAATGATCAAGGCCTTGTGAGGAATAACTTTGGAAGATTGGTAACTGGAAAGTCTGGTAATATGTGGATGGACTTCTTAGAATAGACACAAACTGAAGATACTTGTTTCACATGTGGACGCCAAAGGGCATCCATCTTAATAATCACGTAGATGGGATGACAGGTTCTCCAGTCATCTTCTTACTTCAGCCTCCTCCTGATTTTTCTGTGGTTCCATAGACACAGTGCCCGTGGTGTCAGGGGTAGAGGTGTTTGTTTACCACAGCAAACATGGCTAACACTGCTGCTGAGTGCCTAACCTGGGAACAGTGGGAAAACCTTGCACTTTTGTACCAGAAATGTAGCACTGTATCTGAGGGGTTCCACCCAGAGTTCGGTGGTAGATTAACTACAATGGACATCTTCCATAATGAAGGGGGCAGAGATTTGGAATAGACATGTTTTGAGCATAGCTTTGTCTTTCCTGCCTACCGTGGTTCTGCCAGCACTGAACTCATAGAGCAACTCACCCTCTACCTTACACTTCACAGAGTTGTATCTGATCATGTTTTAAAGCAGAAGAAAGGCAGCGGTGGGCTACTGTTCACAGAATCGACTGGTCTTACCACAATCCCCATCAGTCAGAGGGGGTTGGTATAATTGAAAAGTGAGGCAGTTTACCCGGCTAATCAGTTATATCAGTTGGGCGACAGTACTACAAAAGAATGGGGTTCTGTCTTACGGGATGAAGTACACACTTTGAATCAGAGACCATTATGACCATTATTTAAGAACATCTTTTCCGTAGCCAGAATACACGACTCTAGGGGTCAAGGGGTAGAATTGGCAGTGCTCTTCTTAAAATACACGTAATAATCTACTCGAGGGATTTGTTCTGCTTGCCATTGAACCTCTGAGTTCTTGTATGTAGATTTTAGTCATCAAGGAAAATGGGGCATGAGGACGCTTCTTCCGCGGTACACAATAATGATCTCACAGAGTTGGAAGGTGGGACTGCCACTTGGCCACTTTGGGCTTATGCCACCAAGGAAGAGAGAATGGCAAAAGGAAAAG
The DNA here is from genome assembly GCA_004027595.1 of Dinomys branickii. Classification (NCBI taxonomy): domain Eukaryota; kingdom Metazoa; phylum Chordata; class Mammalia; order Rodentia; family Dinomyidae; genus Dinomys; species Dinomys branickii. Next base: position 13,208 of record PVLD010028070.1, read on the forward strand.
ATGAGATGTTTTTCTGGTTGGAGTGATTGGTTGCAGTATTCAAGGGGGAATTGGGTTGGTCCTGTGCAATGCAGAGGAGGAAGATAATGCTTGAAATACAGTGGATCCCTGGGATCTCCATTAATACTTTCTTACTTGGTAGTAAAAGTCAGCAGGAAACGATACCATCAGCAGCAACAACAAAAGGCAGGACGATTGAGAACCCAGACCCTTTGGGGTTTAACACCAAGCTTACTCCACAAAGAACGCTAAACTACTTGAGGTTCTAGCTAATGGCAAGGCAGAATGGGATAGGTAGTGGGAAGAGGAAATCACCAGTATCAATTATAACCTAATGGTCAGTTGCAGGAACAAAGACCAAAATATTTTTGCACATATTCTTTTTGTCTATACTATTTGCATGTATGGACCATTGTTTCTTCTTCCCATTTACTTTTGCTTACTAGCTGGTGGAGGTTAACCATGTTTAGTAGTCTCTGGGTAACAGCATATCCAGTAGAATTACAACAGAACTTGGGAGATAATTTTGAGAGCTAATGAATGCAATGGTTTCTGACTCTATGCCTCTTCGATTTGAGGAAAAGAATTTCATGGCAAGTAGAATCACTACATCTTGTTAGGCAGAAATTTAGAGTAGCTATAGTGTTGCACAGAATTTCAAACAGGTGAGAAGGGTGAATACGGAAACTGAGAGGTCAGAGGGCTGATCCGATGACCCTTCCTGCCTCTGCTCTAAATCTGTCATAAGGGAGCTGGATCTTGTAAACAAGTCTCCTTTGCAGTTGGCATGATGTTAATATTAGTCAGTAGGGGGCACTAGAGGAACACTGAGAAGGAAAGGGCTTTTCTCCTTGGTTCAAATGCACCTCAGATGATTCGCCTCGCTCCTGGCTGCCGGTAGCATATATGGGAGTCATCTACTGGTCCACATACCCGATGAGTTACAGTGGCAGTCTTGTGGATGGCTTCCTGTCCAGTACCATCAACGCCCCCACGAGTGGAGTCCCAGTAAGTCTTGTAAACAGTACAGCAGGCAGCTGCACAGCTGTGGCCCTGCACTGCACAGCATTTTCTTCGGGCTAGTTCCAGCTGTAGTGCTCTGCCCGCCAGTGCGAGTGTATCCACACCAGGCAGCTGTATTTCTGATTCGCCAGTCTCGGCTGCGAGCCCCTGCCCGCAATCTCAGCTCACTTGTACCGTGTAGGGTGTTTCCTACTTGCCCAGCGTGTTAGTCGCTGTTTCTCATGGGTGACTACCTGAGAGAATCAACTTAGCAGGGAAAATCAACCGAAAGGAGGTATGTACTTTGGCTCACCATGTCAGAGGTGTTAGTCTGTGGTCCTCGCGGCTGCGTTGTTTCTAGGTGTGTGGTGAGGCAGAGCTTCAATGCAGAGAGGCTGCCGTGGGGCTGCTGCTCACCTCACGGTGGCCGGAAGGAGAGAGACGCTCTGAAAGCAGGCCTGCCAGGGCCGAGCAGCCCATTCAGCTATGAGCTCACCTGTGGATTAAAGCATTGATTAGTTTCGGGCCCTTAAGATCTAATTACTTCTTTAGGCTGCATCTCTGAACATTGCTGCGTTGGAGAGCAAGCTTTTAAAATGTGAGCTTTTGAGGGGCGTCTAAGATCCAAGACATAACACCCAGCAATTGTAAATCAGTCTGCCATGAGGGGACCCAGTTTTTTGCTATCCCATAGGTTCCAACACCTTTGCCAATGCAGTCTGAACGCCCAGAATTAGGAAAAGCTATTATCCAGGTTTATCCCTTCAGTTGTATTATTTCTCCGCCATAGAATACCCTTTAACAATCTCCTTATGCCTTTATAGTTTCTTTTCTTATAATCTTCATGTTAGACCTTTTCTCGTCAAAAGCTGTATTTTCTATTTCCTTCTATTTTGATTGATACCAATTTTAAATGGTGATTAAAGCATTCTGCTGCACATGGTGGTACATGCCTATAATCCCAGCACTAAGGAGGCTGAGGCAGGAGGATTGCCATGAGTTCATGGCCAGCCTAGGCTACATAGAGAATTCAAATTCAGCTTGAATTACAGAGCAAGACCCTGTTTCAAAAGAACAAAAAAAAAGAAAGAAAGACAGATGGAAGGAAGGAAGGAAGGAAAGAAAGAAAGAGAGAGAGAGAGAGAAAGAAAGAGAGAAAAAAAGAAGAAAGAAAGAAAGAAAGAAAGAAAGAAAGAAAGAAAGAAAGAAAGAAAAAGAGAAAGAAGAGAGAAAGGAAGGAAGAATATCAGAGGAACCAGTGGGCTGGCCACCTATAACTTGTGTAATACTTGCCAGGAAGGAGGACAGTATGGGATTCCCTCAAGTCACTTGTAATTAGAGATAAGAAATAGGCTTTGAATTGTTCAAATAGTTCCACTGCTTGTGGACCTACAAAAGCCTGGAACCTCTCTTAGCCATGAGCAAGACTCAGAGGTGATTTCTTTGGATTCCTCAAATAGGATCATCAGCAGCTGAGAGAGAGTTTCGGAGCGCAGCCCACCAAAACAGGCCTCAGTCTCCTGCACTGACTGCTGTATCACGGTCTTCACGGCAAAAGGGCTGCACTGATCTTTATCTATGCTGTGGGCAGCAGCAAAGGAGATGAGGAACTGTGGAGATGGTGCTTCTTTCCTGAATTATTTTAAAAAGATCTTGAGAGCAATGCCAGTTTTATAGAGGAGAAGCTTAAGACAGAAAATGTGGACACAAGGTGTGGCCATGCCTTCCCTTTACACACACTGACCCTGATATTTGAAAGGCAGAGCGTCAAGAAGTAACTGAGTCCTGAGGAGCTTGTTCACCTTCTCAATTGCATGCTCCCCTCTTCTCCTTACCACTGAGCCCTCAGCCCCATGGAAACAACTACCTCTTCTGTCTGTTCACCGCTGCATCGTTCTGAGTGCTTCTCACTGACATAGACTAGTTTTATTGGGCTCCTTCCAACAATACTATGCTATATGTATTTAGGAATGAACAAAAAGTATATTGCCTTTTATTTAATATTTTGTCTATGCCTTTTTATGTTAGTATTTTTCTACTATCTGGTCCTTAATAAAACAGTATTTGGTGCACAGAATTGGAGATAATTAATGTTTCCATTGTGAAGATGTTTCCAAGATAAAATTAAAAAATAATTTACCTTTGCATTTACATATTCCATCATAGTTCTTGAAAATAAGTATTTGAGCAATTTTTAAAATATAAATGCTCCAAATATTAATTTAAAAGAATATTTTAAACTGTCATTAAGTGTTTAAGCTAAATGGATATACTAAAATTTAAATGGAAAAAGGGAAGAACTCCATTTGTGAAAAGCAACAGATCTTCAAAGCTGATGTATTTAACGTACTTTGAAATGTGACTAAATTCATGAACTGCACTTGATCAGTTCTGCTCCTAGGGCAGTTTACAGTTGTGTACTAAAAATCACAGCAGGTGCTAAACAGTGAGCTAAGCACTTAGCATGCATTACTCCGTTTAATTAATTAGGGTACTTATGTAAAGAATGCAAAAAGGACTTGAATGTGACTCAATCTACTGATCATTGGTTTATCACTTCATTACAGAGGTTCACATAGAATTCAACTTCTCTGATGGTAGAGCAAACATACACGAGGCCCTGGGCTCCATCCCCAACACTGAAAAACAGACAAGCACTCATTTAACATTTATTGGACATCTAAAACTGCAAACTTCTCAAATCTACTATTCTTTTCAGTACTGGGGGGTTGAACCCATTGTTTTCATGCTAAGTTATAGTCCCAGCCCTTTAATATTTTTTTTTTTTTTGAGACAGAGACTTGCTAAATTGCCCAGACTGGGCTTAAACTTGGAATCCTCCTGCCTCAGTTTCCTGATTGCTGAGATTATAAGCATGTACCATTGTGCTAGACTAAAACCGCACTCCTGTAAAAACTGGGAAAGTAAAGGTGAGTTTTGTAGAGAGGATCTGCAAGGGAAACAATTTCATACAGGACATATTTTATAGGATTATTTTATAATATTCGCCCAAAAAGTCGAATGCAAAAGAATGCGGAGAACTATCCATACACTAGAAACCCAAAGAGTCCAGCTGAGGGCCTGGGTCCCACCAGAATGTCCTGCATGAGTCTAACTGGAGACCCAGAGCCCACAGCAGTTGACCAGCATGAGTCCAGATGGAGGCCTAGAGCCCACGACAATATCTCATGCAAGTTGGTATCAGGAGTGTGTGCTGGGAAGGCCCAAAGGTCAGTGGTGGAAGTTAGAAAGTCTGTGGCAGCGGAATGAAGAATCTGTGCTAGCAGGCTGAGGGATCTGCACTGGAAATAATGCTCAAAGTAAGGACCAGAGCTCCCCTGAAAACGACTGCCTCCATCCTCAGTGACAGGAGGACCTGACTGAGCTCCTCAATGGTGGGAACAGTTGAGTTCATATCAGGAAAGCCAAACACAACAAACCTGTCCAGGAGAATCAACACCACACCCCTCTTCCTCTCCAGTTCTCCTTTTTATATTGTTGGCGACAGTCCTCAAGTGGGCCCTCTGCACCAAGCAGATTCAGTTCAGCTGCATTACCGGTCGACTGTTAGTTAATCCAAAACAGTGAGCAGAAGAGATCAAGCTCCTGTTCTTATAGAACATACATTTTGTTGGAGGAGGTAGGCAATAACCAAAAACAGAAAGCTGTAATAAAATTGTAAGTAAATGCTACAAAAGCAGAACACAATGATGGTATAGAGCATGATGGGAGAGAACTCTGATGTGATAATTAAATACAACAGTGGGTTCATACTGAAGCTGTGAGGGAGGCGCGCGGGAGAGAAATCCAAGTGTCGAGCAGTGCGGCGGGGAAATATCTGAGGATCAGTAAGGAGGCCAGCAGGGCTGAAACACACTGTGAGAGGCAGAGGAGGTGACACAAAAGAGACAGACAGGGCCCGGAAGCTTGAGGTCCATGGATAGGAGTTGAGAACAGATACCAGGTCAGTAAGGAGCACTGGAATGTTTCTAGGAGAAGAAAGATATGAAGGATACTTTCGAAGATACGTATGAGTGAAGAATGTACCGCCAGAGAAGACAATGCAAGGATAGCGATTGTCTTAAAGTTGTCAAAATGGGACACGATCATAGCTGGGGTCAATGAAGTAGGAGTAGAAGTGGTGAGAGGCAATTCTACACTGGGTACATTTTGAAGATACAGTCAACAGGACTCCTGGCTGATTGCACAGGGAGTACAGCAGGGTTAAGAAATAAGGCAAGTGGACAGCAAGGTTATAGACATGAGCAACAAGGTGCATAACCGTGACTGAAATGGGTAACTCTCAGAGTTGGTGATATTTTGTGGGAAATCAAGAGTTTGTTTGCACTGGTTAAGCTTGAACGTCTCTTCACATTCAAGTAAAGTCACTAAGCAGGCAGTTGAATTACATAAAACAAAACAAAACAAAACAACCAAACCACACACACACACAAAAAACAAACTAGAGTTTGGGAGAGGTTCTGTTGGAACCTCTGTTGAAATATCTGTTGGTTTAAAATAATTATACAGGATGTGTTCACCTAGGGAGGAAATATAGATAAGAAAAGCAGATGGAGACTGAATTCTGGAGAATATCAATATCTAACACATAAAAAAGAAGAGAGAAAACCCAAAAAAATATTTAGCGGTGGCCAACAAAGTAGGAGGAAAACTTTATTGGTTTTCTAGAGGTGAAGGAGTCAGGATGTGTGTGTGTGTATGTGCATGTGACACGTGCATGCATGCGCACGCGCACACACACACACACTGGGAGAGAGAGAGAGAGTGAGAGAGACACGGAGGGAGAGAGAGGGAGAGAAAAAGAACACAGATCAAGAGCTAAAGTTTTGCTATCAGGCATGGCATTCCAGAAATACCATTGATACACTTACAGGGGTGATTTCAAGAAGATAATGAAAGTCAGACTAAGGAATATTAAAGGAAAAAATGAGGAGTGGAGAAATGTTTTTTAAAAATAGGGACTAGAGAAGACTTCCGGGAACATGGCAACCGGGTAGGCAGCAGAGAGAGAACCTCCCAGAGGATTACCACCCAAACAATGAAATATAGCAATATGAAGACAGAAATAAGGACTTCCAGGAAGAAGACGACCAGCCGAGAGAGCGAGTGCGGAGGGAAGAATGGCTTCAGCTCCTGAACCCGACAGAGAACGCGCTACTGGGACAAACTGCGCCAAACCGGGCAGCGCTCCGGGATCCCGCTCAGAACCCCACCCCCGCAGCCAGCGCTGCACGAACTGGAGCAACAGCAACTGGCCGGCGGGATTTCTGAGTCGGGGAAAATCTCCATCCAGGGAAAAACATCTGAACGGCACTCCTGTCTGCACAATCACAGGGTGAGTTAAGTGCGCACTCTAACCGGTTTTTCCTGAATCGTGAAGAAGCTCAGCCCAGTGAGAGACATCAAAGCAGCTTTAAGGACTGCGGGATCTCCCGGGTGGGAAGACCTACTTAGGCGCCCCAACAGGTTTTGTGAGGGGGGAAGGAGCTCCACCCAGGGAGGAACACCTGAGTGGCCTATCTGCAAGAGTCCTGGGGTGGCAAGCTGTTTATTCGCCCTGGCCAGGTCTTGGGGTAAGGAGTAGAAGCGGAAATCTCAGCAGACAGCTTAAGGGACATTCTCCCAAAGAGAAGTAACCATTGGAGCAGCCTCTGCAGCAGACCTTTGCCTGCTGAA
>PVLD010028071.1:0-19904 GCA_004027595.1 Dinomys branickii
TTCCTCTTCCTCCTCCTCCCTCTCTTCCTCCTCCCCCCCACCTTCAACTAAAGAAACATTGCCGCTGGCTAAGAGAAACCTACATTTCCCAAACTCAGGACCTTTGGGTCCACAACTAATTCTTCTTAAAGGGAGAGATGCCTGTGATGGGTCCCGCTTTTCTAACTGTGGACTGTCAGGCGTTGAGCGTTTTGCCCTGCGGCCTGGTTTCCGCCACGCTCCCTTGGAGGACGTTGAGACCTGGGCGAACCCCGTCCTCGCGCAGTCCCGGCTCAAGACTCGATCGCCGTCCTTCGGCCGTCTTTGCAGAGCCGCTGCGGCCCGGCCACCACCAGGCCTCCTCCCGGGCTGCGCTGCGGCGAGCGGGCCGCGCGTGGGTCCGCGCACTCCCGGAAGTGAAGGGCCCCTCGTCTCTCTTTACTTCCTTTTTTGCAGCTCTGGGGATTGAGCCCAGGGCCTTCATGCTGAGCTCTAGCCCCACTGGTTTTTCGATTTTTTGGTCTTTTTTGAGACAAGGTCTCGCCAGGCAGTTGAGAGTGGCCTTAAGCTCACTTTGTAGCCCAGGCTGGTCTGGAACTCACAACCATCTTAATGCTTCAGCCTCCTGAGTTTTGGGATTACAGGTATGCGCCACCATGCCTGGCACTTTTTCAATTTTTAATTTTGAGACGGGTCTTACTAAATTATTGAACTGCCCGGGCTGGGTTTGAACTTGCCATCCTCCTGCCTCAGCCTCCCATGTGCTGGCATCACTGGATGCTGCACCATGGTGACTCGTTCTGCTCCTATGTATGTTTGAACAAATGCACTCAGGAGGGCTGGAGATATAGCTCAGTGGAATAAGCGCCTGCCTAGCAAGCGCAGGGTCCTGAGTTCGATCCCCAGTACCGCCAAAAAAACAAACAAACAAAAAACCAAAACAAAACCAAAAAAAAGAGATGAATGAAATGCCTTTAAAAAAAAATGCGCTCAGGAGTTCCAACAGCTGGAAGCCTGAGCAGAATAGTGTCTGCCCTTCACTGGCCTTTATTCACACCCAAAGAAGCCAAAATAAATCTGTGATATAAGCCCAGTACTCAGGAGCCTGAGGCAGGGGGATTGCTGTGAGTTCGAGGTCAACCTGGGCTACAAACTGAGTTTAAGGCCATCCTAAATGGCATAGCAAGACTGTCTCAAAAAGATCATAAAAAAGTCAGTGTGAGAATTCTGAGGCGGGGGACATGGCAGAGCACTGCGGATGTTCTCAGCAGGCTCCAGGTCCTGGCTCTGAGTGGCAGTACCACCAGGAAAAGAAAAGCTTAAAAACTGAATTTAGCCAGGCGCACGCCTGTAATCCCAGCACTGAGGAGGCTGAGGCAGGAGGATCACTGTGAATTCGAATCCAGCTTGGGCTACATAGTAAGTTCAAAGCTAGCCTGCACTGCATGCGAGACCTTGTCTCAAAAATTAAGTGTCCAAGAACTGAATTTAGCCAGGCACAATGGAATATGCTTGTAATCCTAGCACAGACAGAGGTTGAGGCAGGAGGATCAGAAACTTGAGTCCCACCTGGGCAGCTTAGTGAGACCTTGTCTCTAAATAAAAATGTCTGGGGATGTAACTCCCACAGTAGAGGGTCCTGGGGTTTAATCTCAAATAATAGGGGAAAAAAGCCTAATAGTCGCAGCTTTGTTTTGGGGAAACTTAACATAAAACAGAAGCTAAGAAAGAGTAGAGTGACATAGCTACAAATTCCTCTTGTATAGACTCCAGCTAGCGCAGTACATCACACATCTTACGTTATATGCATTTTCATTAATGACTACAACCCAGTGGGATGAATATTATTATTATTATTATTATTATTATTATTGGTACTGGGAATCAAACTCAGAACCTTGTGCTTCTCCAGGCTCGTGCCACTGAGCGACATCCCCGGCTCTAAGAGATAAACATTAGCACGTTGTCTGTTAGGTAATAAATACCCAAGGTCAACAGCAATGAAAATCACAGAGCTGACCTTCAGACCTAACTCTGCCTTTTCTTTTCTTATTGTTTTGTTTTTGCTGGGGGTGTAGCTTAGTGGTAGAGTGCTTGCCTCGCATGCACAAAGCCCTGGGTTCAATCCCCAGTACTACCACAAAAAAGAAAGACTATTGTTTTTATTTTCTTTCTTCTTTTTTCCTTCCTTCCTTCTTTCCTTTCTTTCTTCTTTCTTTCTTTTGTGAGACAGAGTCTTGCAGTGTAGTTCAGGCTGGTCTTGAGCTAACAGTGATCCTCCTGCCTCAGCCTCCTCAATGTTGGGATTATAGGCATTCACCACCACACCCACCTTTTTTTTTTTTTTTTTTTTTTATCCAGACAAGGTCATGCTGTGTAATTCAGCCTGACCTCGAACTCACTGTGTAGTCTGCCTCAGCCTCCGGAGTGCAAGGATTACAGGTGTGTGCTACCATACCTGGCTCATATAATTTTCCTTCTTTTGAGTCAAGGTCTCACAAAGTAACTGCCCAAGCTAGGCTTCAACTTGAGATCTTCCTGCCTCAGCCTCCCAAGTGATGGGATTAGAGGTGCAGGCCACCATGCCCAGCTGAGTTCATAGTCAATTTACTATGCTTTTTCTTTTGGGGGAGCAGAGGGAGCATCGTGCTTGGGGTTGAACCCAGGACTTCATGCATGCCCGGCACCTGCTCTGCCACTGGGCTACATGCCCAGCCAATATGGTTTATAATATACCAGGTGGTGGGGAGCCAGGCTTGGTGGCTCACATAAATAATCTGCACTCTGGAGACAGCACTCGGGGCTGTGAGTTGGAGGCTGACCTGCATTGTATAGCACTGAGACGGGTCTGAAAACAATAAACTCCCAAACAGCCAAATTAGAATTTAGTAGTGCTTTTAATAGTTGAGCCCAACGGCCCCCACTCATGCCTCTGTTTCAAGGCTGAGAAGTGAGAGCCCCGAGCCCATTGTATGCAGGGCTTATAAAGACAAAAACCACAATGAATACACAGGTGTAGAAGGGACGTTATGCTTGGGTAACTGTCCTGTTTCTGGCAGGGATGGGCAATGTTTTTGAATTCTTTCCGAGAAAGAACAAGGAACCTTTGAACAATAATTATGTTACCGTACATGATTTTAGCTGTTTGAGGTGAATTGGGGGTCAAGCATGGGGTCAGTCTAGCAAGCAGCAGGGTACTTGGGCCATTACAAGCACCATCCTGCTCGAACAAAAAACGAGGCAGACAAAACCAGAACAAGGGCAGTGGTAACTGACAGACAGACGTCAGCTTGAGCTTTTGTCTTTTTGCGACAGGGTCTCAGTACATCACCCCCGCCGGCCTCCAACTCAGAGCAGTCCTGCCTGGGTCACCCAAGTCCACTTCCTCCATCCCCAGCCATGGTTCAACATCTGTGAAAATGAAATCCTAACTGGCAGCACACCTTGCACCCTAGCAGCTCCTTTCCCTGCACGGGGGTGGGGGTGGGGGTGGGGGTGGGGGTGACTATGAGGCTTTGTAAACACAAACCTGACCTTCAGTGAATACCTCAACCCCTGGCATCTTTGTGCTTTTCAAGATAAAGGCAAAACACAGTCCCTACTTGGCGTGGGCCCCATCCCAATAACCTCCCCCCAGTACTATACCGCCTTCTCGCGGCTGCGCGCCCAGCCCCCAGCCCTCACCTCTCACCTGAGGGTGGTCAGGTCTTCCTCAGAAGCCTTCTCCCAGGTGAAGGAGAGGAAACACACCTTGAGGAATAATTCCTGCCCTCTGTGCTATTCCAGCCTGGGTGTCATTGTGGGGATGGAAAGACCAAGCTCTCAGGGCTGATGAGAGAGACCTTCCGGGTCCACTGGGTCATTTTTTGGCATTTGTCTTCTCTGACTTCCTGTTTGCTCACAGCGAAGGAAGCTTTCAAAAGAATTTTTTTTTTTTTTCTGGTACCGGGAATCCAGGAATCAAACTCAAGACCTTGCACTTGCCAGGTAGGTGCTTGTACCACTGAGCTATATCTCCAGCCTCAAAGAAAAAACCCCTGTAATTTTAGAAGTTTTCTTAATTGTTCAGGTAATGACTGAAATATTGGGGGATTACTGCTATACACCTTTGGACTTTACAAATTAGGAGAGCTGGCTGTGGTGGTACACATCTGCAATCTCAGCATTTGAGAGGCTGAGGCAGGAGGATCACAGCAATTTTATTTATTTATTTATTGGTCTTTTTGAGACAGGGTCTTGCAATGCAGTTGAGGCTGGCCTTGAGCTCACTTCGTAGCCCAGGCTGGTCTTGAACTTGCATCAATTCTCCTGCCTCAGCCTCCCATGTGCTGGAATTACAAGCGTGCCCCACCACGCCTGGCTGATCACTGCAATAGTAATTTTAAGGGCAGCCTGAACTACATACTGAGACCATCCTATGAGAAAAACACCCCAATAAATAAAAATAAATCAGTATAAAAAGGCAACATAACTTGGTTTTTGCCCTATTCCCCGACCCTCCTCTCTCCAAATTTACAAAAGCTTTGTTCCCACATTCTCTTTTCTCTTTGTTTTTTACTTTCCCCTTCTTTCCTCCCCCCCAACTCTCCCTCGTTCCCCTCCCCATTTGAACATGTGCTTGCATTTCCCAGCACCTGTTATACAGTGTTACGCTCTTCTGCTTTGTGTCATCTAGCGTGGGTGAATTAGTGTTTCGTAGTCCTCTGCTCTTTTTAAGAAATCTTTCTTTCGTGATTGCTAACCACAGTCCTCTCTTGTATTGATATTCTGTCCTCACGTTGGCTCATTCTGCTCCATATGCATTTAATGGAATTTTTAATCTCTTGGATATGTGTTTGAATCTGTTTCATGGATTCTATTATTTCTTATGTTGAGTTTTTATGGTTTTCCTCATTTTCCTAAGCACCTCTTTTTTTTTTTTTATCTGTATCTGCTCTAGAGTCACTGAATGTGTCTTTTATTTATTTGTTTATTTATTTAGGTCTTTTTGAGACAGGGTCTCACTGTGCAGTTCAGGCTGGCTTTGAGCTCACTTTGTAGCCAAGGCTGGTCTTGAACTCACAACAATCCTCCTGCCTCAGCCTCCCAAGTGCCGGGATTACAGGTGTGTGCCAGCACACCAGACTGAACAAATCAGGTTTTTTTTTTTTTTTTTTTTTAACTGGGAATCAAGCTCAGGAGCATGTGCTTGCCAGGCAGGCACTTATGCCACTGAGCTATATCCCGGGGCCCCAAAATTACTTTAAGACACAATTGCTTTCTGATTTTTGAGGCCTTGCAGGTGCCTGTGCCGCTGAGCTATATCCCCAGCCCATGTCTTTCATTTTGGTCACCGTCTCTGTAGTTATCTGAGAAATTATTTCTGATTTTTCCTAGAGTCTTGTTCCTCTGCTTTGTCACGTCAGCTGTTTCCACTTCAGAAGGTCCAAGCAGGTGGCTTTAGAACTGTTAACCTTGTTGCCCCTGGGTTTGCCTCTGGTGGGCAGGAAGTCTGGGGTTGCATCTTCCTTAAGTGTCTTCTCATTTTCTATTTTTTTCTGTTGTTAGTTTAGTGATGCTAGTAAATTGCTTATGGCAAGTAGGTTTATTGCTAGTGTTTTGAACCTTTAGGAAATGACTACTTTTCAGAGGTGTCTTCCAAGTACAGCTGGCTTTTCAATTTTGAGTCTCTTGTAAGACCCTATTTCTTCAGTTTACTGGGGATGAGAAGTTGCTACCTATTTGGCCCAGTCCCTGGCTCTTTGGCCCTGACCTGTAGTCCTGTCTGTGATGTTTAGGAACCTTCAAGTCTTGGCATACCAGGAAGAAAAACTGTTTAGAACAATCATGTCACCTTGGCTAAAGTGGCACAATCAGCAGTAACATTCTCGGCAAACAGCCTGGAAAATGGCAAACCATGGTGGTAACTGCGCTTTGCCACTTTAACCATATGAATCAGATGTGTGGTTCTAAGCCAAAGTCCCAGCGGCTCAGCAGTAGAGTTTCCCCAGCATAGACGAGACTCGGTGACATCCCCAGCACTGTCCAAAAAGTCTAAACTAAATACAATATTTTAAAAAGGTGGAAAAGGTTTGTGGTACCTAACTGTGCACAACATAGGCTCTCTTTATTCTTTTGGAAAACAATAGGGGCTGAGGGGTTGGCTCAGTGGCAAGGGCCTGCCTGGCAAGCGTAAGGTCCTGAGTTCGATTCTTGGTACGCCCCCCGCAAGAAAAACATACTGTAAATACATCACATATTAGTACAGATTAGTAAGAGGAAAATGGAAATCTGAGGCAGTATAAAGGATTAAATAGCACAAGCAGGGATTGAGAAACAGCTTTGGGGTTCAGAGGGCAAAGTCAAGCTCTCTGACAAGGTGACCTTTGAGATGACTTGAAAGGCCTCAGACATGAAAACCCAGGTTCCACCCCCAGCTGAGCCAAAAGAAAGTGAGGGGATTTGCCACATTGACCTGCGCAGAAAAAGGGTGCCCATGGACAACGAGCCCTGGGGAGGGAGGGTGTGAGGTGGGTTAGGGTTCAGGAAGGGCAGGATGGCTGCAGTCAGATCAGAGGGGAGCAGGCCACAGCTAGCACACTAGATAAGGCCTTGGAGGTCACGGCAAGGACTGTGGCTTACTCTCTCGATAAAAGGAGATTCATGCAAATTTCTTTTTTTTTTTTTTTTTCTTTTTTTGAGATAGGGTCTCCCTGTTTATCCCAGGCTGGCCTTGAACTACCAGTGATCTTCCTACCTCAGCCTCCAGAGTGCTGGCATTACGGATGTGTGTCACCATGCCTGGCCTTTAACTAAAAGATTTTTAAAAATGGTATAGGTGAGGCATAGTTTTGTAATAGAGTATTCACTGGATAGGCATATAGCCCTGGATTTGATGCCTAGCATTACATTTTAAAAAATGGATATCTATCTATTTAATATGGTATATATTATAGTATATATGAACAGATTCCATATCATATGGAATATATATATCATATACAATATGATACACCTTTTTTGCCTTTGTGGTATTAGAGATTGAATGCAGGGCATACTCGGAATTATATCCTCAGCCCTCTTAAATTTTGTGAGACAAGTCAGGCATAGTGGTGCACGCCTATAATCCCAGCACTTGGGAAGCTGAGGCAGGAGGATCATTAAGTTTGAGAACAGCCTGGGTTACAAATTGAGCTCAAGCCAGCCTGAACTGCATACTGATACTGTCTCAAAAAGACAAAAAGAAAATTGCTTTTCTGAGGCAGGGGCTTACTAAATTGCCCATTCTGGGCTCAGACTCGCTACCCTGTCTCTGTCCCTGCACCTGGAGTGCTAGGTTTAGGGATGTGCACCTCACCTGGTTCCACTATCATTTCTGATTGTGTAGCTCTGTGATCACTGTGTGTGGCTACCTACACCCCCCGAAACTGCCACTCAAAATAAGACCCAATGTTAATGGAAGCATTCACCAGGGGGGTGGCACAGGCTGTAACCCCAACACTGTGGAAGGTGAGGGCAGGAGAGCCTGAAGGGTGAGCCCAGCCCAGAGGAATCAGATTAGCCTGAGCCTGTCCAGCATTAGAAAGGGCTGGAGATGCAGCTCTGCACAGGGCCTGGGTACCCTCCCTTGTACCACACACAAGTAATGAGTGTTCATCTCATAATTATCCCAAGACAGCAGGTTGATTGAGGATGACTGCTCCTTCAGGATGAAACTCAACTACATCACCTTGGCAAGCACACTTTCAGTGATTCCGGGGGCTTCCCATCTGGCCACTCACAGTGTGGGATTTTGCACAAGGTTAAGGTTCACATAGCCAGTGTAATTCTCGCCCCGAGCATGTACACTGACTTCCTGGGACCCCTCTCCTTGCTAAGAGGCTGCCTGGACTCATGCTGCCTGGTCTTCCCAGGGCTTCTGCACCCAATATCCTGGCATCCGAGCCCAGCTGTTCCTGCAGCACCGATTTCTGCAATGTGCCTGGGCGCCATGGCACTGGGGGGACCTGTAGGGCTGGTTCCAGACTTCACACCTGGCCTACACCAGTGCTTGTGGACACAGAGAGATCTCTGCCATTCCAGATGGCAGAGTGGAGTGGGAATCTATTAGCTTCTGCTGCCCTTGTATTTTTGGGGTTTTTTGCTATCATCTGGTTTTTTTTTTTTTTTTTTTTTTGTGGTACTGGGGATTGAACTCAGGACCCTGTGCTTGCCAGGCAGGCACTTATTCCACTGAGCTATATCCCCAGCCCTTTTTTTGGGTTTTTTGAACAAGGCCTTGCTATGTACTCTAGGCTGGCCTTGAACTCAATATGTAGCCCATGATTGCTTTGCACTCATGGAAATCCTCCCACCTCAGCTTCCTGGGTGCCCCTGTTGGCTCCCCCTAGACAGCATGGTCTCCCTGCCATTGAACTCATGGGGCAGGCCGCAGTGGGAGCTGGAGGGAGAGCAAATCCCATCACCGCGGGGAGTGCTGGGAAGTGCCACTGGACCTAAGCCTAATAGTGTTCCAGGACAGGAAGCTCTCACCTTGGGCTAGGGTGGCCCCGTGGCCTGGCATGAGGGACACACGCAGCAGGGCATTGGAGAAAGAGGCCTATGCTGGATCTGTCCTGGCTTTTCCTGCTTAACTGCTGTGTGTCCATCTGCTCCTGGCATTCTCAGATGGGCTGAGGAAAGCACGCTGGTGTAGAGATGGGAAAAGTAACCCCCTCAAATAAAACAGCAGCAACCTAACCTGGACACCAGGTGGGCACCCTGGCACAGCCTGCGATCCCAGCACCGAGAGGGATAGGCTGTGGCAGAGGGGGCACCAAGCGGTTCCATGCTAGCTTGGGCTGTATGAGTCCAAGACTGGGCTGGTCTACACAGCAAGATCCTGTCTCAACAACAGAGCAAGCTCCAGACACCAGATTCAGTATGTTGTTTTAATATTACAAGAAGCAAATGCAATCCACATGCTACCACAGACAGTGCACAGCTAGGGGAGCAGGCAAGAGACACAACCAAGCCTCTCAGGGGCTGCAGGTTGGGCCAGGACAGCTGCTGCAGCGGTGAGCCTCCTGTGAGGTGACCGAGTGGGTGATGCTGGGCTGGAGACCCACAGAGCCCTGCACCCGCTGCAGCACCCGGATGGGCAGCGCCCTGTCCGTCCTCTCGTGAAGGAGCCGTCACTGGACCTGGAGATGCTCCCGTGGGGGGCTTTGGTGGCCTCCTGGGCGCCTTCCTGGAGCTACCTGTAGCTGCAGGATTGCTGAGAGGGTGAGCTGGGTGCCCCGGGCACGAGGCTTTGGGTGTCCACGGCTGGGCCGTGCACTCAGCACTCCACAAGTGCAGGCGGCTCAGGGAGGCGAAGCGTGGCAGGGCCCCTTTCCCCATTCTCCTAATCCCACCGCAGGCTTTTCCCCAAGATCCTGTTCCTGTGAAACAAGCGAGATGTTTGTTTCCAGTTAGAGGAAAACCAAGAAGAATTAATGATTTTCGTCCTCTAAAGTAACCAAAGCCAGGTGTGGTGGTGCTCGCCTGTAATCCCAGCACTTTGGAGGCTGAGGCAGGAGGATGGATCAGGGGGATGGATAGCTGGAGTTTGAGGCCAGCCTGAACTACACAGACCCTGTCTCAAAAGAAACAACAACAACAAAAAAACCAAAACAAAAGTCAACCCCAAAACCACACATACACACAAAAAGAGCTGGGGTGGTAGCTCACACCTGCACTCCCAGCATTCAGGAGGCTGAGGCAGGAGGATTGCCATGAGTCTGAGGCCAGCCTGGGATACTTAGTGAGTTCAAGACCAACTAGAAATCCTGTCTCAAAAATCATGAATAAGCAAATAAAAATTAAAAAAAAAAAATAAAAAGAAACACCAGGATCAGCTGAGCACAGAAGCACGTCTACAGTCCCTGCACTCTAAGAAGCTGAGGCATGAGACTTGGGCCCACCCCGGGCACCTTAGTGAGACCGTCTCAGGTTTTTCAATTAGTAATAATCATACCTCAGATAAACTTCACTGACTGGAATACTGCCACTGTGCCAAGCTCAAACATTTTAAAAGAGATCTGCATAGATACATCAGATCTGGGTTGAAGCCCCAGTACTCTGTCTCTCTCTTACACACAGTGCAGTGGCACACACCTATAATCTTGGTTACTTGGGAGGCTGATGCAGGAAGATTCTAGTGTAGCCTGGGCAACTTAAACTGTCTCAAAATAAAAAAAAGGAGGACAGGGGATGCAGTTCATTGGTAGGTCATTTGCAGAGCATGCATGAGGCTTTGACCCAGGACTGCAAAAAAGAAAAAAAAACCCGGAAAATACAAAAGCATCAGCCAAGCAGGGCAGGGCGCAGATGTGATTCCAGCCCTTGAAGGCTGAGGCAGGAGGATTATGAGTTTGAGACCAGCTTGGGCTATACAGGGAGGCTCAGATTAAAAAAATAAATGCTATTCGTTGACTTCTCTATTTGTACTTTGAGCAAATAGCTCCAACGACCCCTCTTTCTCCTACTACTCCACCAACATCGAGTTATCTGCATCCTATACTGTTTTAAATCTCTCCCATTACCTAAGCAAACAGATATATACATGAGACAGGGTCTCACTAGGTAGTGCAGACTGTCCTCAAACTCTGCAGCAATCCTCCTGCATCAACCTCCCGAGTGCTGCCAAGCTTTAACCAAGTGTATTTCTTGTATCTTTTTTAGCTTCATTTGAATAACTTTAGGCGATTCCTCCATGGAAATTCTTCCCATTGACTTCACATTCCAGGCCCATGCCCAGTGCTAGGAATTGAACCTAGGGCGTTATACATGTGAGACAAACATGCTGCTACTAACCTTTACCCCCCGGTCCCATTCTCTTTGTTTTGTTTTTTGAGACAGGGCCTTACTTTGTAGTGACAGCCACGTATGTGCCAGCCCACCCCCATTAGGCTGTAGACTACATGTATATGGCTGGCGTCATCCCAGCACTCAGGGAGGCTGAGGCAGGAGGATCTCCGCAAATGAGGCCAGCTTGATTGGGGCCAGTCACTGTCCGTGCAGCATGTGTACCCTGGATCTAGAAA
The DNA here is from genome assembly GCA_004027595.1 of Dinomys branickii. Lineage (NCBI taxonomy): Eukaryota > Metazoa > Chordata > Mammalia > Rodentia > Dinomyidae > Dinomys > Dinomys branickii. Next base: position 11,025 of record PVLD010028071.1, read on the forward strand.
TTACACAATGGTTGTCACCCCAGAACTCTATTCCCAGGTATGACCCTCAAGCTTGACACATACCTGACAGCGTATGCTGGAAATGCACGCTTTTCACGCTAAGGTTCCCCCTTCCCCACGCCCGGGAGTTAATCACCTGCGCACGCAGGCGGGGCACAGCAGGTTGTCCTCCAGGTGCGGGGGTGGGAAGACACCGGCAGGCAGCAGGAACAGGGCACTCACGCGCCCCTTCTTCTCCGGCACCCAGGCCTGTCCTGCGTGGAACTGCAGCCGCACCCAGCCAGGGCTGTCTGCACGGAGACTTTGCCCGTGCACCACGCACCACTTGTCACCTGGGAAAGGACAGAGGCTCAGGACAAGCTCCCAGGACCATCCAGGCAGGTCGCGACTCCCCACACCAGCAATCCTGCCCTGCTGCCCTTTAGGGAAAGCAGGGCAAAGAGTTCCGGTTAAAACCTAAAAGGCTGCAGGGCTGGGGAGCTGATGGCGGGGCCCCGCGCCTGCCTACCAGGCGTGAAAGCAGAGTTCCACCCACCGCACCACAGAAACCAAACCAAAGCACCAGCAACAACAGCCCAAGTTTAGATGCCTCCAAGCAGCAGGTTCCAGGGTTCCAATGCCTAAAGATGCTGCATAACGCAGTGCAGGTCCTGATGTCTTTCACTGGTATTTGCTGCCATGTTCTCAACACCTGAGATTTGCATTATTAATGATTATCCAGGTTTAGGAAACTGGAGATTGTCTTAAAGAATTTTTTTTTGACTTTTTGAGACAAAGTTTCACTATGCAGTTCACGCTGGCCTTGAGCTCACTTTGTAGCCCAGGCTGGTCTTGAACTTGCAGCGACTCTCCCGCCTCAGTTTCCAGAGTCCTGGGATCACAGGCGTGCCCCACCACGCCCAGCTTTAAAAGAACTGTTTAATATCACTCGATCAATGCCAGGAGATCCAGGGCTCAAACTCCGGTAGTTGATATATTTTTTTTTTTCTTTTGAGACAGGGTCTCACTATGTAGCCCAGGCTGGCATGGAACTCTTGGTGATCTTCCTGCCTCTGCCTCCCAAGGCTAGGATGATATACATGCCTCGCTCTGCTGATTTCAAACCTTGCCTTTATGTCTAGTTTCCTTTAAAAAGGAGACCAATGAAACCAAACATTGCTGCCCTTCTGATGCCACCACCAGCTCAAGCAGGAATTCTCCTGCATTCTCCCTGGACCTCAGGATTGTTTGGGAAATTGTCACAGATGCAATTTCTCAGGCCCTGCGCTTGACCTGAGTCACAGAAACACTTTGTCAGTGCTCTCAAGGAATTACCAGCCCACTAGGTGATTTGGACCAGAACCAAATCATCACATTCCCAATAAGGTCAACAACAGCCAAGGATATAGCTCAGCGGCACAAGTATCTGCCTGGCAAACACAAGGTCCTGAGTTCGATTCTTGGGGCCGGAAAAAAAAAAAAAAAAGAAAAGAGAAGTAAGGTCAACACTGAACCCAACCATTGAATTTGATTTGATTCTTGTCCAACTTAGATTATGGCCAGAGCAGTGGAAAGAATGGAGTTTCCGAGCAGAGCTGTCACTGTGCACGAGGGGCCTCTGGGAGGCTGAGGTGGGGACAGCGCAAGTGCAAGCCTGGCCTAGGCCAGCTCAGAGACTGAGGGAGACCCTGTGTCAAAGTAAAAATAACACAAAAAGCAGAGGGCTGGAGCTGCAGCTCAGTGCAAAGCTAGGAAGCCCTAGGTCGGTATCATAGAGTTAGTTACCCCTCAGGCAGCAGACCAAGCCCAGGGTCACCCGGGACTCACCGCAGGCCTCAGCTGGTGGCTCCAAGGGCTCTGTCCTCCCGGCGCCGGCTGCAATTCGGCCCCAGGAGGCCAGCACTGACTCTGGAGTGGCCATGGTCACCATGCTCGTGCTGACCTCTTCGTAGAGAGCAGGGGGCTCTTCCAGGGCAGCCAGCTGCCCCTCTGGGAGCAGGGCCTCCTCAGGAAGACCGGCTCCCACCGAAGACACAGCAGGCCGCTTCTTCGGTCTGCCCTGCACCTTCAGCCGGGCCTCCTTGGCTGTGTTGGGAATATTCTGCAAATGGCACTGTATTAGGGTCATGTGATAAGGCAGAAACGCAGGTGGGAGTGTGGGTGCATCCTGGCTGTTCCGCAGGGCGGGAAGTGGAGGCAAGAGGATCCCAAGGTCAAACCCAGCCTGCAGGGCGCCGTAGTGCACGTCTGTAATCCCAGTACTCAGGAGGCTGAAGCACAGGGATCTCCGCCAGTTCAAGGCCAGCAGGAGCTACATGGTGAGTTCATGGCCAGTCTAAACTACATAGTGAGACCCTGTCTCAAACAAACAACTAAAAAACCAAAAATTTAAATACGCCATTCATTAAGAGGGTATCAAAAGTATGGCCTGAAGGCTTGAGGGTATTTGTGAAAGGACACAAAGTTTTAGACAGATAAATGGAATAAATTTAGCCAGGTATTGTGGTACACACCTATAATCCCGGAGCTCTGGAGGCTGAGGCAGGTGGATCTCAAATTCAAACCCAGCCTGAACAATTATGCAACTTAGCAGGACCCCGTCTCAAAATTTAAAAAAAAGGCTGGGTGCAGCTCAGCGCCAAGGCTCTGGGTTCAATTCCACCACCACGAAAGAAAAAAAAAAAATCTCTGGCACAGTAACCAAGTTAATAACAATGTACCATATTGCTTAAATTTACTAGTGGATTTTTAAATGATTTTACAACAAAACGTGTCTGTGGCACAGTGTAACATATTTTACACGCACCTAATAAATATTACTTCAGAGTACAGCCATGTAACACCAGCACACTGGGAGGCTGAGGCAGGAGGATCAAAAGTTTGAGCCCAACCTGAACAACGTAGACCAAGACACTGTCTCAAAATAAAAAGGGATAGGAACATAGTTCAGGGCAAGGACACTGTGCTCAACTCCTTGTACTGTAAAAACAAACAAACAAATCCAATAAACAACAAATAAACAAAATGGAGCGGGTGGTGTAGCTGCTTCTTTAGAACAAGGATTAACCTGGGCTTGGTGGCCCATGCCTATGCCGCCCACACTGAAGGCCGAGCAGGAGTTTGAGTCCTACCTTGGACACTTGGAAAGACCCTGCCTCAAAACAGTCAGTGGTCTGTGGTAGAGCACACCTGGGTCTTACCACTGGTGTCAGGAGGGGGAAGAGAGAGACAGGATAAGGACTGGGGATAGAGAAGAGTTTCTCTACTCATTTTTTTTTTTTGACAGTGTCTCACTGAATTATGTAGTTCAGGGTGGCCCTGGGCTCACTACGTATCCTAGGCTGGCCTCGAAATTGTGGCAATCCTCCCATCTCAGCCTCAGACTGCTAGGATGACAAGTGTGTACCGTGAGCCCTGGCTTTCTATTTTCCGACCGGGGATTGAGCCTACCTAGCGCACCAGGGAGCTCAGCGTGGCTCAGGGCCAGCTGCCCCGCCCCTCAGCCTCAGCCCTTTAAAAAATTGTACTGTGACCTCATAAAGCTACTATGATACAACCAACATGGTACTGGCAAAAAAACAGGCCCAAGGATCAACGGAACAGTGTACAAGATGCAGAAACAGCTACAAACACGTTCAGCCACCTTATCTTTGACAAAGGAGCCAAATGTGTTCCCTGGAAGAAAGACGGCCTGTTTAACCAACGATGCCGGAAAAACTGGCTCTCTGTATGCCGAAGACTAAAACTAGACTCCTGTCTGTCCCCATACGCTAAAGTCAAAGTGGATCAAAGATCTAAATATTATAACAGAAACACTTAATCTGCTGGAAAACACAACAGGTAGAACTCCCGAAGACATAGGTGTAGGCAAAGACTTCATGAACAAAACCCCAACTGCATGGGAAACATTACAAACATTCAACAATTAGGACCTCATTTTATTAAAAAGCTTTTTCACAGCAAAAGAAACCAACAACAGTGAAGAATCAGCCCACAGAATTGGGGGGGAAAATGTTGCCAAGTGTTCCTCAGACAAAGGACTACTGTCTAGAATATGAAGAACTCAAAAAGTGAGACTCGCAGCTGGGTGTGGTGGTACAGGCCTGTAATCCCAGCACTTGGGAGGCTGAGACAGGAGGATCGTCAGAGACCAGCCTGGGCTACAAAGTGAGCTCAAGGCCAGTCTGAACTGCAAAGCCAGACCCTGTCTCAAAAAAAAAAAGAAAAAAAGAAAAAAAAAAAAAAGAAAAGATCAGACCCTCAAAATTAAATATCCAATTCAAAAATTCCAAATATGGCATCTGAGATGAACAGATACTTCTCAGAGGAAAAAACAGAAATGGCTCAGATTCCATCTCACCCCAGAAAGAATGGCTGTCATCAAGAAATCAACCAATAATAAATGCTGGTGAGACTCTGGGGAAAAAGGAACCTTTCTTCACTGTTGGGAGTGTAGACTGGTGCAACCACTGTAGGGATCAGTATAGAGATTCCTCGGCAAACTAGGTCTAGAGGTCCCATTTAACCTAGCTACTTCTCTTCTTGGTATCTTCCAGAAAATGTTAAAAGCATACCACAGTGTTTATAGCAGCACAGTAATAGCTAAATTATGGAAACAGCCCATCAGTGCATGAATGGATAACATGTAATTTTTATGTATAGTAGAGTACTACGGTGCCATGAAGGATAAACTTGCTGGGCATGGTAGCACGCACCTGTCATCCCAGAGCTCCCAATTACTGAGCCTGGAGGACCAGTGTGAGCTCAAGGCCAGCCTAGGCTATATACATAGCGAAAGCCTCACTTTCTGTCTCTCAAAAAAAGCATAAACTTGAGTCATTTGTAGGTAACTGGATGCATCTTGAGAGCATAATTTTTCCTTTATTTATATATTTATTTAGTCTTTTTGAGACAGGGTCTCACTGTGCAGTTCAGGCTGGTTTTGAACTTTGTAGCCCAGGCTGGCCTGGAACTCACAGTGATCCTCTTGCCTCAGCCTCCTGAGGGCTGGGATTATGGGTGTGCCCCACCATGCCCAGCTGCTGGGAACATAATTTTAAGTGACAAAAGAATGAGACAATGTCTTTTCCATTGTGTAAGAAACCCAAAAGGTAAGTAAGGGAAACACTGGATGGCAGATACTGGGGAGGAGGCAGACACTGTTCAAGTGGAGCGGGAGACAGGGAGGGGGCGGGACTAGGGACAACAAATTTAAGGGAAACAATGGAAACATAGCTGTGTAAAGGACTGCAGGGAAGAGAGAAGGATGGGAAAAGAGAAAGAATCAAGACAGGTCACGTACAGGGGCAAATTCCCTGAGGTGACTGTGACCGTATGTGGGTCAAAAGCGTAGCACTGAAATGAACTAAAAACAAATCGTGCTGTGAGGTTGGGTAGGGCTGAACTGCCCAGCCTGGCCTCTGCCTCTCACGCCTGCTGCCCCAAACTCCTGCACAGCAGGGGTCCCAGGCAGGGACCACCATGCCAGGCCTTGGTCACTGGCCTGTTTTCTTTTTGTTCTTTGAGACAGGGTCTGTCTCTGTGGCTCAGGCTGGCCCCCTGAGGACCCTCCTGCCTCAGCTTGCAGAGTGCTGGGGTCACAGGTGTGCCACCATGCCTGGTGCTCTGGTCATGTTTTGCTGTTAAAATAGGTAGGTAGGGTGAGAATTAACATTTTTCCCTGTGGATTTTTCTTTAAAATTCTGGCGAGCACGGTGGCACACACTTGTAATCCCAGCCACGAGGTGGGCGGATGCTGTGAGGCTGGGCTGGTTCTACACCGGCATTTTATTTAGCAAGTGCGTGTCTCAAAATAACGGGTGTAAGGGGGGATGGGCATGTTTCCATCTTCCAGCCTCGATCAGCACACACAAGTAAAGGAATGCGCGTTACCTTTTGCTGCGGGTAGGCGTATTCACAGAGCCGCTTATACGCTTCCAGTTTCTAAGACAGAAGAGAAGCATGGTCAGTGCTTGGCCGCTTCCCGCCCGCCCCGAGCCCGCAGCCCCGGCCCACACCTGGCCTTTGGTGCTGAGCTTCAGCTGCTGGCACCAGCCCCGCAGGACGTCCCGGTGGATCAGGTTGATGGGAGGTAGCTCGTCGGGGAGCGGGGGGATTACTATCTTCTTACAGGGACTTAGTATGTCACTGAGCGTGTCACGGCCTTTCTCTTGTTTCTTCTCTGGACAGGGAGAGGGAGAACGGAACAGAATTAGTATGCTTAGTGTCTTCAGCGGTTACTAGAGTTTTCTGGGGTTTTTTGTTTTTTTTTTTTCTTTGTTTGTCTGAGACAGGGTCTCGCTATGCAGCTCAGGCTGGCCTTGAGCTCACTTTGTAGCCCAGGCTGGTCTCGAACTCGCAGCGATCCTCCTGCCTCAGCCTCGCAACTGCTGGGGTTACTGGCCTGTGCCATCACGCCTAGCGGTTACTAGAGTCTGAAAAGCAGTTACTCTCAGTTCTCACGGTCCGATGCCCCGGACAGGTAGATGATCTGCGAAGACCACAGGGTCCCCTCTGAGCCAGGGTTGGGCTCAGAGCCTGCGCTTAAACATCCCGGGCTCATCGTGGCAGCTTCTCACGGCTCATGTGCACCTGTGCCCAGCCCTCAACCACACATGGGGGGGAGGGGGCGGGGCGGAGCGGTGGGGACGCTGGCATTGCTACTGGGGACGGATGGATGCCTGAGAGTTGACATCAGTCTCGTCTTGGCACGGAGCAAACAGCCCACAGTGCTGCACACACCGGCACACGCAGCACTGGTCCCGGCTCCAGCCCGCCCTGCAGGGGCAGTGCCCCTCCACCGGCCTCTCGTAGACTCCCTGAGCTCACGAGGCCGCCTGTCGCCGCACCACTGAGGCCCCTGAGGCCCCGGGGTGCCCAGCGCAGGGCCCGCAGGCTCGGTGCAGGTCCTGCCAAATTACTCAGCGCAAATCGCAGCCCATCCCCTGCCCACCCGGTGCCTGCTTCCCATCACATCCCCTCTTCTCACCCATTCTTTTCAAAACAGAAGGCGGGGTTTCACAGGCAGGGTCTCGGGCTTACAGCTGTCTGTCCTCAGCGCCAAGCGACAGAGCGGCCAAGGGGCGACCAGCAGCCAGGATGGAAATCGCTTTCCTGCGTCTTCTCTTCCCTGGGCTTCTTAGGCCGAAGTAAGACGGAGGACACCTAGACCTCTTACCTTTGCCGTTGCCCGCGCAGTTTTTCCGTTTTAGTCCCTTTGCTGAGCTTCTTGAGGCCCCGGGCTGCCGGTCCGCTCCTTGCTCTTGCGCCGGCTCTTCCGCCGGCCGCCCAGCGCCGGCCCCCTGCGGGCAGAGGGTCCCTTCAGTCATTGCTCTGCTGGCTCCCAGCAGACCCAGCTTTCCCTAAGAAAACTGCACGTGTAAGACCTCAAGTGATCACTGCATTTGACTGCCTCAAACTCGAAGAGATCCTCTTGCCTCAGCCTTCCAATCGCTGGGATTACGGACAGCTCCACCAAGCCTGGCTCGATTTATATTCTCCAAGACCCTTTCCACGCCCTCCAGAGTCAAATCTCTCAGGTACCAGGTCTGCCGCTAGTGGATTTGACCACTGCCTACGACTCTTTGATGGTACAGGGTGGAGTCCGCCCTTCCCTCTTCGGGTAGACTCACAGCAAACACTGAGTATAGACCTGGAGGGGCCGGGCGTCGGGGCGCAGCCTGTAATCTCAGTACGGGGAGGCTGCGGGTGGCGGAGCGGGGGAGCTGGAGGCCGCCTGAACTGCACTGCAAGGCCCCGTCTCCGAAAACACGCACAAGAATTAAAAGCAACGAAGAGGCAGCACAGTGGGCGTAGGTGGTTTGCAGAGAAGCTAATATATTTGAGCGCGTGCCCAGAGCAGGTACACGGTGGGACGTGCTTCTTTCCACGCGCAGGCCCGGGGCCAAGGCCACACAGCTTCTTTATTTTTACAGCGTGGGGACTGAGGCTCGGGGCTGGCGCAGCTCGGGCAAACAGGCCACAGGCACGTTAGAGAAATTCCATCTCGGGCTTGCCACCCAACCTCAGCCCTCCCAGCTGCCCCCGCGGGGGAAGGGGAGGCCAATTAACATGTGTATGGGAGTTTGACGTCGCCGCAGCGCTTTACATTCCTATGCAGAGCTTGCATTTGCATAACACTTTCACGAACTAGTCACTTTCGGACCTCACAAAAGTCCCAAAACGGAGAAAGCTGAAAACGGCCATGTTCTAGCAAAGCAGGGCCCGGTTTCCTCGCGAAGGAAACTCTGGGGCCGGCGTCGGGGGCCACCAGACCCGGACGCTGGTCATCCTCAGGGCTCAGGCCCTGGAGTACCGGGCCCGGCTGGCCCAGGCCCCGTGGCCGTCTAAGTAAGTGTGGGCTTTCGGGCTGTTCCAGTCCTCGCCCACCCACCTCATCCTAAAGTCGTACCCACAGCTCCCCACCACTCCGCTGCACCCAGGGGCAGATCCGAGCGACCGAGCTCGCCCTGCCGTCCTGCAGGGAGCCTTCTCTCTCCCTTTTTGAATTTCTTATCTTTTTGAGACCGGGACTCATTGTGTAGTTCAAATTGGCCTGAGCTCACTTTGTAGCTCAGGTTGGCCTCAAACTCGCAGTGATCCTCCTGCCTCAGCCTCCGGTGCTGGGATCACAGGCGCGTGCCACCACGCCGGCAGCCTTCTCCCTCCTTAGCTTCCCAGCCTGACACTAGCGGCAGCCGGGTCTAAGATTCTTTTTTTTTCTCAATTCTAAAGCATTTTCTTTCTCCCCAAAGGAAAGATAAAGCGCGCTGAGGGCAAGCCCCGGGCCCGCAAAGCCCGAAGGTGAACCCGCGAAGACTTTCCTACCTCCTTGCCTCGGGCGCAATCCATGCTCGGCCCGAAGGTGGAATGATACACAGAATATTCTTCCTTTTCCAAGTG